>JBAMJV010013623.1:0-28903 GCA_037951105.1 Echinarachnius parma | reverse complement strand
AGGTTGCCAATGGCTTACCATAATTTTGAAGTTCAACTTAGAGTTAAGTTCAACTTGTGAAACACCCCCAGAGTATATATATCGTTAGTAGAGCCCCAAAGTATGATGTCACACCTATCCGTCGCCAAGGGAGGTGGTTCTAAACTATGTCAGGCAAGCCAGAAATAACGATGTACGTATATAACGTAACGATGTCTGGACAGCTCCAACCCACTTCGTAGCATACGCCCAAATCGGGACCAAATCAAAGGACAAGTGCATGTTAACCCGTTCAGGACTGGTCCCGAAAATACTCCGGCTTGGGTCTACGGAGAATACAAAATTAGTCAGTCCTGAATGGGTTAAGAACCATTAAAATGGGTGTGATAGTAATCATCTACATACAGTACAAGGGGGCACCCCCCCCCCCCCCCTTTACGAAATACAAACGCCCAAGATCTAGTAGCCCTATCGGAAATCAAGTTGATGGTGTTTGAATGGGGCCTTAATTTTAAAAGAAAGAAAAAAAAGAATACAATTTTTAAATTATCGAGAAACGTCGATGTGTTTTTGTTTTGTTCTGACAAGAAGGATTTAATAATGGATGTTTAATGGGTTCGTTAGACTGATGACTATCCTAAATATAGTCTCACACTACTTTCACGCTACCATAATACAAGCATATGAGTGTCGACATGTTTGTCTTTTTTTGACAAGTAGGATTTTGATATAATATATATTCAATAATAGATGATGTTTAATGGGTTCGTTAGATTATAATGACTTTCACGCTATAATAATAATAAGAAAAACAGGGACGGCATGGTTTTGTTTCTTTTCTGACAAGTAAGACTTTGATATAATATATATTCAATAATAGATGATGATTAATGGGTTCGTTAGACTAATGACACTTACGCTACCATAATAATAAGAAAAGCAGGGTGGACATTTGTTTTTCTTTTCTGACAAGTTGGACTTTGATATAATATCTATTCAATAATGTATAATGTTTAATGGGTTCGTTGGACTGATGGCTCTTTTGAATATAGTCTCGCCATAATATCATTCTGCTTTCAATCCATGATAGTAAAATCAGGGTTGGGGATCTAGAAACTAAAATCGCGGCTCTATCTTGTTATTAAAAAGGGATAGTTGAGTTTTGGTAAAGAGAGTACAGTTTTGGTCAAACTTAATTTTAGTAACCAAAACCTGAACCATTACATTACAAACTAATAGTTATAACTCCACCATGCTCGAAATTAATTTTAAAAATTACAAACGACTCGGTAAAAAGCCTGTTATCATTCAAAAACGGCTGTCAAAACTCAAGAGGGCGCTCTCTAAAAGTAATCAACCAATTAAAATAAAATATTGTGCATGAGATGTTTTGTTGAAATAGTGATTAGATAGAGAGATAATCAACAACTATTTAAAACAAATTTGTGTTCATTTTTGAAAAGGGGAAGCATAAACCAAAAAAATTGTAAAGGCTGGTTCAAAATTATCGAATTTTTGTGGGGCCCCACATGTATTACAAATTGTAATGTTTATGGATATTTCAGCCGTTTGTGAACCGATCTTGATCAAATAAAGTTTATTCTGTCAGTAATGTTATGCTCTTTCGAATCTGACAGTCAGATTTTCATTATCTCACAACAAAATTATTGTGTGTTGCGCCGTCTATACCAAAACTCAACTATCCCTTTAAATTATGCTTTAACTTTACTTCGTAACGTTGTCTATTTAGGAATTGCACAAATAGCATAAACAATACCAGGCGGAATCGTACGTGAGCGACATACTTACGCAGCTTACGCAACTCTCTAGCACACCGTGACAGCTACATAACGCGACCTCATGCACGACGATGCCGTCCCTTTAAAGGTCGTAATGCGTAGTTTTGCTAGACTGCGAATCACCCGTTTGAATTAGGCTTGTTTTTGTGCATAGCACAACAATAAGCCAGTGTTTAGTATGCGCCATGCGCAAGGCGTTCGCAATATGACATCGCGAGTCTGATTTACGAATCCGTACTTCCTTTAATAATACTAATAATACTATACTCGATTTCTATAACGCCTATCACGATTGATAATCATCTCTAGGCGCTTTATAATGATATTATTATCCCGGTCATCGGATACATTCTGCATTAAATCCTGCACACAAAGTGCACGTTTTCCACTCCCTGGGGAGCATTCCAGCCAGACAACCTTGTAGGTGCACACAATGCTATAAAGTGACTTCTTTATATCCTTAATTCGGGTACCCATTTGATGCGCCCCATTCCGACTTCACCTTCGCAGGTTCCCTATCCATGCGTAGTACGTGTGCAGATGTATAATCTGATAATGTAGGAACTAAAGGGGGGGGGGGGGGGGTCATACGCGAACTTCGAGTCATTCACCCCCTGAGCTTATTCAAAATTAAAACTATTAAAAGATAATGATCTTCAAGAGTATTGCACCCACTGTTCCCCATCTCACAGGGATCTGCGTATTGCTAATCAACATAGGTGTAGGAGGCGTAGGAGGCGAGGATAGGGGGGGGGGGCTGCAGCCCCCTGGAGTTTTGAAAATGGCCATATTCGGGCAAAATGCATCTGAAATTTGGCCCAAACCATGCCATGTTCGGGCAGAATCATGTTGCATTCGGGCAAAAGCGTCTCTTTTGGGACAAAATCGTGTTATTTTCGGACTAAGCCGTTAAAAACATAATCATATTGGGGCGTCAAACATGTCAAAAAGGCAAGGACCTTTTTTCTTCTAATTTTGTTGCTTGTCAGTTAAAAAGTCGGGAAGGAAAGTTATTCGGGCACAATACCTCAGCCCCCCTGAGAAACACGTTCCCCTACGCCCATGCTAATGATCTAATCTAGGACCATAATCTTGGCAGACAATGCATGGCGGCGGAGTGATCTGCTAATGGGGCGGAGGATAGAAACTTGCTTTAATTACCCACATATCGATGTCTCTTTTGGATTGAGGAGATTAAGTGTGTACAATTAAACTATCTAATTTATCAAAATGAGGATTTGTACGGAAGACGTAACGATCAAAACTCACGATTGTGTAATGTACCCCCTTTTTTTCATCCACGTACATAACAACTGCAATAAACGAGATAAATTAACACAACTTCGGTGTCATCTCAAACTGGGCCAGGGCGGAATTAAAATACAAATCGTCATGATGATGATGATGATGATGATGATGATGATGATGATGATGATGATGATGATGATGCTGATGCTGTAGTGGTGAAAGTGATGGAATCTGCACTTAGAGATGCCATAGTAGGACACATTGGTTTCCATGCTCGAAATTAATTTTAAAAATTACAAACGACTCAGTAAAAAGCCTGTTATCATTCAAAAACGGCTGTCAAAACTCAAGAGGGCGCTCTCTAAAAGTAATCAACCATTTAAAATAAAATATTGTGCATGAGATGTTTTGTTAAAATAGTGATTAGATAGAGAGATAATCAACAACTATTTAAAAACCTTTTTTGTTCATTTTTGAAAAGGGGAAGCATTACAACAAAAATTATAAAGGCTGGTTCAAAATTATTGTGGGGCCCCACATGTATTACAAATTGTAATGTTTATGGATATTTCAGCCGTTTGTGAACCGATCTTGATCAAATAAAGTTTATTCTGTCAGTAATGTTATGCTCTTTCGAATCTGACACTCAGATTTTCATTATCTCACAACAAAATTATTGTGTGTTGCGCCGTCTATACCAAAACTCAACTATCACTTTAAACTATGCTTTGCCTGCCTGTGAGCTATTTCAAACGCGCCCTCATGCACGACGATGCCGTCCCTTTAAATGTCGCAATACGTAGTTTTGCTAGACTGCGAATCACCCGTTTTAATTAGGCTTGTTTTTGTGCATAGCACAACAATAAGCCAGTGTTTAGCATGCGCCATGCGCAAGGCGTTCGCAATATGACATCGCGAGTCTGATTTACGAATCCGTACTTCCTTTAATAATACTAATAATACTATACTCGATTTCTATAACGCCTATCACAATTGATAATCCTCTCTAGGCGCTTTACAATGATATTATTATCCCGGTCATCGGATACATTCTGCATTCAATCCTGCACACAAAGTGCACGTTTTCCACTCCCTGGGGAGCATTCCAGCCAGACAACCTTGTAGTTGCACACAATGCTATAAAGTGACTTCTTTCTATCCTTAATTCGGGTACCCATTTGATGCGACCCATTCCGACTTCACCTTCGCAGGTTCCCTATCCATGCGTAGTACGTGTGCAGATGTATAATTTGTTAATGTAGGAACTAAAGGGGGGGGGGGGTCATACGCGAACTTCGAGTCATTCACCCCCTGAGCTTATTCAAAATTAAAACTATTAAAAGATAATGATCTTCAAGAGTATTGCACCCACTGTTCCCCATCTCACAGGGATCTGCGTATTGCTAATCAACATAGGTGTAGGAGGCGTAGGAGACGAGGATAGGGGGGGGGGGGGCTGCAGCCCCCTGGAGTTTTGAAAATGGCCATATTCGGGCAAAATGCATCTGAAATTTGGCCCAAACCATGCCATGTTCGGGCAGAATCATGTTGCATTCGGGCAAAAGCGTCTCTTTTCGGACAAAATCGTGTTATTTTCGGCCTAAGCCGTTAAAGACATAATCATGTTGGGGCGTCAAACATGTCAAAAAGGCAAGGACCTTTTTTCTTCTAATTTGTTTGCTTGTCAGATAAAAAGTCGGGAAGGAAAGTTGTTCGGGCAAAATAACTCATCCCCCCTGAGAAACACGTTCCCCTACGCCCATGCTAACGATCTAATCTAGGACCATAATCTTGGCAGACAATGCATGGCGGCGGAGTGATCTGCTAATGGGGCGGAGGATAGAAACTTGCTTTAATTACCCACGTATCGATGTCTCTTTTGGATTGAGGAGATTAAGTGTGTACAATTAAACTATCTAATTTATCAAAATGAGGATTTGTACGGAAGACGTAACGATCGAAACTCACGATTGTGTAATGTACCCCCTTTTTATCATCCACGTACATAACAACTGCAATAAACGAGGTAAATTAACACAACTTCGGTGTCATCTCAAACTGGGCCAGGGCGGAATTAAAATACAAATCGTCATGATGATGATGATGATGATGATGATGATGATGATGATGCTACTGCTGCTGTAGTGGTGAAAGTGATGGAATCTGCACTTAGAGATGCCATAGTAGGACACATGAGAAGCCATAACCTCTTTTCGGAAGCTCAATATGGCTCCGTACCAGGCAGATCAGGTACCACCCAGCTTCTTTGTCAACTTGAAGGTTGGACAGAAAGCATGGACAAAGGTGAACCGGTAGATGTAATGTATATATTAGGATTTCAAAAAATCATTTGACTCTGTACCTCATACAAGACTGATCAGAAAGGTATCATCCTGTGGAATTGCTGACCCACTCATCTCATGGATGAAAGCTTTCTTATCACAAGGAAAGCAGAGGGTAGTAGTAGATGGCGTTAAATCTGAATGGGCCAGTGTTTTGAGCGGCATTCCACAATGAAGCGTTTTGGGGCCTACGCGATTTGTCATGTTTAGTCCAAGAGTTTTTATCTAAAACCCGGACATTTTTCAAAACAAGCTGAATTTTTCAGGATAGGTTCAGAATAATGTGCAGAATAACATACTAAAAGTCCCCGGAAATCCCCCTTGTGCGTTTTCCAGAATCCAAGATGGCGTCCAAAATGGCCGCCATATGGGGTTTTTCTCATAATCCTGGCTCAAGTCAAGCTAGACTGCTGGTAACACTTTGCACCATTAGACCTATTTGTCTCGTAACTATTGTCCCCGGAGATATTATAATGGTTTCCTTTCATTATCAAGTCAATCCCTTGATAGCTGCTTAATATAAGCATCAGGACAATGGGCCCTTTTAAATTAACGTCTTAACAGTATAACAGTGAAACAGGTCACAAGCAGTACAATGTCCAGGATGATCCAGAACGCAATTCGGCTGATGACAGACTATAACTTATATAAGCAGCTTTCAAGGGCTTGGTACGAACAGTCACGTCACGTTCACGTCACGTCACGTGAAGGTTCTGTACCTTTTGTGAAACAGGTCACCCAAATCTACGAAGTGTTGGGTTACGTGACCAAACAGTTTGTAGATATACTATATGCAATTCATGAAAGCTCACGTAAATTGGCGCTTGCGTAAAACAAATTAATGTAAATTGTCGTTGAGAAGAGACTAATTCTCGGTAAATTTAATCGTGAACGAACCCGTCCTACCTATACTGTAAATACCAATTATAGGCGTACACAGGCCTGGGGGCAGGGGGATGGACACCCCCTACCCCCATCCCCACCCCCTTACATAATTCAAGAAATGTCTTGGTCTCGGCCTCGAAATTTGTGACCGGTCCTGGTCTCGTCCTCGGCTGCGGTCATTTTCTACGGACACCCCCTACCCACACTCCCCCCGCTTACTTCAATTTGTCTGAATATCCCCCCCCCCCCCCTACACCCACCCCTTGAAAAAATCCTGGGTACGCCACTGCCTACAAGTAGCTAGTTCGAATGTCAAATACATTAATTGATTTATTTAATATTGATTGGTTGGTGTGATTGTTTCATTATAATGATTGACTGATTAATTGATAGATTGACTCGATTCAATAACCATAAATAAACACTATTAATCAAATCATTGTTTTATTACTTTTAAAGGTATGGTGACAAGAAAACTGCCTCAAAATTGGGTTTTACTGTATCTAAGGTAGATTTTCATGAAGATTACTAATACAAACATATTTTCCTCGTGGGAAAACCCGATAAAATAAAAAAATCAACTTGTAAATTCACTTTCGGAACCCCCGTAAAAAAACTGAGTCCCGGGCGAACAAAAAATGACGTCATCTTTGTGACGTCACCTGCAGGCAATCGCAGTTTAGCTCGGTCATAGACGTACACGCTGAGTGCAATACTCACGTTGACACAGAGATATTATTTCCATTTGTTTCAATATTTGCAAACATTTGATCAGGTTTATATCATGGACGATATACACTCAGATGTGTAGCTGCATCCTGCTACAATTCATTTCTTAGCAATTCTTAAGCATTTTCAGTAAAACCTCAATTTACAAGCAAAAACGAGTTTGTTTTACAAGCAAGTCATAGGCTCTGCATGTAAACAATGCACATTCCTCCGCGTTGCGGTCTGCATGTGATGTCATGAATCGGGTGACACGTGCGCACATTCCCGCTCTGCTATAAATGACTTTTTTTAGGAGCATGGAACGCCGATGCGTAATAAAGCAAAAAAGTTGCATGAAATTTACCCTTTTTTCCCAACTTAAGGATTTCTTTGAAAAAAAGAGTGTGGTATATCAATAAAGGCACATATTTAAAGCTATAAACCTGAATCAAAGCCGGGATTACCCCCCTCCTTTAAACTCATTGAGCACTGCAACTCACTCACTCACTCACTCACTCACTCACTTTCACAGGCATGCACATACAACGCCGTTAAGGGCCAGTACGCTCAGACGTCGAGCACGGGAACTTCAGGCGTATGCGAACTGAATTGTCCGCTGCGTGTAGCAATTCAGCTGGAAATCAACATTTGCCAAAATCCACGCACGACACGTCTTTAGAAATACTCCAATAACAAGACAAATAATGCAAGTGGTATGGTTGTACATTACCTAAATGACAGAACTGCATATTATTGTCTCAGATTACTCTGAATTATGCACGTACATATTATAAACATAATGATTGAAAAGATTTGATAAGGGGGTATCGGCATTTTCGTCGACATTTTAAAATCTCTTTGTGCGTGTATGTCTAGTCTTAGTAACAAGCGTTTGCAATTTAAAAAATCTTGATTAAACGCTCACGTCACGATTTGGTTAACGCGACACTTCGAGTTTTACCGGCATGGAAAACGACAAATTGTTCGGTCACTTTACCCTACACTTCGTAGATTTGGGTGACCTGTTTCACAAAAGGTACAGAACCGTTCACGTGACGTTAACGTGAACGTGACGTGACTGTTCGTACCAAGCAGCTTTCAAGGGATTGACTTGATAATGAAAGGAAACCATTAAAATATCTCCGGGGACCATAGTTACGAGACAATAGGTCCAATGGTGTAAAGTGTTACCAGTAGTCCTTGTCTTTTAGACCAGACACAAGTTGAGCCACAGGTTGAGAATTCGGGCCATTATGTTTACACAAGTCGTCGGGGAGGGTTGGTAGATTTGTTGTATACGGTATTTAAAAGGGTTCCATTGTTTTGAGGGGTAAAAAATGAAATTACGGTTTGAATGCCCATTTCATTGCATCTATTTATTATTCACATTTTCAACAAAATATTATATAAACAAATTATTATGGTGCAAAATTTGACTTATTTTATTTCAATTTATTTATATGGAGATTTCTGGTACAAAAAGTAATGTTTACGTATTTAATACAATGACATTATCGTTGTTAAAAATAAGGAGTCGAGAATGCATAGCTTGAAATATGGAAGACCCTTAAAGACCTACCGTAAAATGTGTGAACACGTATAGAACGACAAGGTCATTGACGGTACCAGAAACAATAGTTTTCATTTCATATATTTCCACAATCAAAATATAATCTGTATATATCTACAATAAAATACATGTATACATTACACATAGACAATGATAACATAATTATGTGGTAGGGATAACAACAGCAAGTGATATAGAGCGTATCGAGGTTGTCCCCAAATTACACAACAATACGAGAGGAAAGTGAATGTTTGTTCGCACTAATTATGCTTACCAAGTTTTGATAAAATCAATTTTGTAGACACGTATTTATACAGTTGTTGGTGGAATAGATTACTAAAAGTAATCACCTTGATTTATCGAAGGATAATTTATGGTCTTAGTTCAAATATATAAATATCACCAACAATATAAAAACGAACTTTTCTGTCACCAAATTATCTGGCCTTTTCTAAAAGGATAACAATTGATACTATTAGACTAAACAAATACAAACACAAACACAGTCATGTATTTTATAAATCATGCATAACATGTTACTATGAAAAGTAATATTGTGTGGTCTCATTGTTCCTAGCATTCTACTCGTACAAACAATTGCTTCAATTTTCATAGAAAAATTATACGCATTATGTTATATTTATCTGAATTGTACAAATATTTTCCTCCATACTTCCATTTAGATGTAATTTAATTCAAACTGAATTTTGTAAGCTTAGGAACAACATAATAAATATTTTTAAAAATTGCGCGCGAATAAAGTTAAACAGCTGCAAATGATAAGTGTAGATGGTTTAGTTGAGTAAGTAAAATAAACAGTACTGTATTCCTACCTTTGAAGACAGATGAGATTTTTCAATGGTCTAATTTAAACATGAGTTGACAAATATATAAGCATTATACACGTCGAATATATATACAATATTTTGTTATACTAACAAACAGTCTATACTTGTAAGGAGAAGATTAAATTATACATTTTCATACAATGCTTTCTTTTCAATTTTATCTAGCTGAGATGAAGCAGCGTTTTCCCATGAGAGAATGCCATAATGAATTAAGGTATGGTTCAATTATTAAAGTGCAGAGAATGATCGATACTGCAAGAATCTATGGAGAAAGGGGTTGCCATTGCATGTAAGGCACGTAAGCTACATGGTATTTTTGTATAGAATTAATGCGAGTTTTCCAAGACAATGTATATTAATGAAATATAATGAAATCTAGTTATAAACTTATTTACATCAGTTAATAAGATAAAACTAGTCACTCATATTTACAAAATTAGTAAAGTCAACTTAAAGGAAACATTGTCCAAATCCTCAAAATACAATTGAAATTCTAGCGGTTCCCTCATACCTTGTTGTATTCTTATTAACAACAAAAAGCATGGGACAGGTTTCGTTTTTTTCAAATTTCCCTTTCGTTAAAAAGATATTTACGATTGAAGTGTTCCGAAGTCAAATTATCCAATGGATCGTCCGAACCGTGTACAAAGTGAGTGCAATGAGTTAGTGAATGTCACTTTGCATTTTTGCTCATTACTCGGCCATATAAAGTCCATTTAACTTGAGATTTTCTCACAACACCCTGTGGATATATCAGATAACAACAATATACATTGTATCAAGAACTCATCGCTTTTTGCACATGTCAACAAAGTAACTAGATCCATTTAACTAAACCGAACACAAAAAGTAACTACCCCCTAAACAATTGCTCATAATTTCATTACTAAGAATCATTTCAATATTTCATCTTGCCAAAATATATCTATGGCAGTTAAGAAACAATGTGTACAAACAAGAGGTAACCATACATCCATGGTCGAGTAAGCACAGATTAAAGAGAAGATTGTCATACTTTAAAATTCGCAAAATTAATCATTGCAGTTTATTGAGTATGAGAAAATTTAAAAATGCACAGTTTTACGATTCTTAAAAAATCAAAATGGATGGAATTTCAAAGATTCAAACATCATTGTTTCTCAGTCACATGCATGGGCGTAGATACTTACGTAGCACCTAATCATCAGCGGGGATTAATGAATATATCATCCCCCCTGATGAATAGGTATCAATGACAGATCTACGCCAATGGTCACATGTGCTGTTTCACAACAATGTACAGGCTCGCGTAATGCCTTGTGACTTTTGAATTGGGCCATTTTGTCTTTAATCTGTGCCCATTCAGCCGTAAAGTGATACATATCTCTGATTCTGACACAAAATGTACATAACAACTTTTGCAATATTGTGGTAAGATGGAATCTCGAAACAATTATCAGTAATATGAAATTATGAGCAGTTGATAAGGGGGGTAGTTACTTTTTGTGTTCGGTTTGGAACAATTACAAAATAGAAATTGAACACAGAATCGCACACACAATTTAGTGCGATATGATTATACATTAATATAACATTACAATGGACGAACGGACGAATTTACGAATCAATTCATTATTAAAATCGAGTGATCAATAATGATTAGGGCTCATGTTCATAAAACCCCAATAGCTTATATTTAACTTAGTAGGTACCGAGAGGTAACCCCACTAACCTCATTTTGGAACAATGAAAATTGCTTATTGCTCACTAAATTGCATGATCTGAAATATAGTTAACATGGAACTAAGCAAGTGGGGTTTTATGAATATGGGCCCAGAAAGATTACACTTAGTTAATGAGTGAAGATATATTTTTTAATCTTTAGAAGGGAATTATGTTACAGAAAAATGAAAGGTTATTCCAAAGCTTATATGAACAATGGGGGAACTATTATTAATACTCCCGAAAAGGTTATATAATATTAGAGCAATTAAACATAATATTCTGCCTTCATTTAGCGCATGCGTATTTGAATCACATTGTTTATCCGAAAGCTAGTCAAACAAGACGCCTACATAATAATACTAATATTCGACTCTTCTATAGCGCATTTCCAGTTAACAACCGTTCAATGCGCTGTACAACCAATCTACAACACAAAAATAAATATGTTTTTAAATTTCTCTTAAGTATTTCTACTGTGGGGGACAACCTTATTTCTACTGGCACAAAAGTTGTTCTAAGACCTCCTTACAACATACACAAACATACAAAATTAAAATGCAACGTTTAACACTTAAACATAATATTACAACATTGATACAGGATTGGAGAGCAAGAAAAACACTGTCAGCCCGTCAGGCGACACCATTTAAAAACAGTATAATATGTGTCCCAAAATAAACCGAAATAAGTATATAATTCACATTCAAACATTTTGGAAGTGCAATCAAACCTGCCTTATTTACCCGGGGGTCTGTCCTCATAGAAAGGGGGGTATCATGCGTGACCAAGGACTTGCCAAAAGCACTCTAAACGAGTATTTGCGTGGTGCAAAAAATAGACCCTAAGTAAATATGATTATCGGTAATTTGATACCCTAAGCAAGTAATCAATTTTTTGTAAACCCCTAAGCAAGTATTTTTGATACCCTAAGCAAGTAATCAATTTTTGGTAAACCTCTAAGCAGGTTATAACTATATTTGATACCCTAAGCAAGTAATCTTTTTTTTTGTAAACCCCTATTAAAAGCAAGTTATAACTATTGTTGATACCCTAAGCAAGTAAGCTAAGTTTTTGAGACCCTAAACGAGTAATTCATCTTTTTGAGACCCTAAACGAGTAATTCATCAGCCTAAAAAAGATACCCTTTTTCCTGATTTTGGGTGATTTTGAAACCCTAAACGAGATACTCGAGTATCTCGCCTGATCGTAAAAAAACACCCTAATTACTCGTTTTCTTGGTCACGCATGATACCCCCCTTTCAATGAGGACAGACCCCCCGGGCTTATTTATCGGTCACCCGCACATTGCTTTATATAGTGGGAACCAAATGTAATCCCTAAATTGCTTGCAGATCCAACAAAAATGCTATACAGGGTGGCCCAGAAATAACGGAACGGGGCACTTCCCAAAATAAAGTAACAAAATGAACATGTCCATCGGATAGGGTGTCCTTTCCAATGAACAACGATACCAAGAAAAGTAATTTTGGACGTGTAGTTTTTGTTTTAGGGCGCTTTGAGTGAGACCATGTCAGGTCTCTATTTTTGTCAATTTGTGCCTGATAAATGAGACATATTGCCCTACATACCACTGAACACGCGAGTATTCCGCGCGCCATTGTTAGTGTGCATTCAGCTGTGTGCCGAGCGGTGCCGAGAGAATGGACATAATTATGGCGGGCAGTAAGTCTCAAATATCAGACACTGACTTGGTAAAAATTGACAAAAATAGGAACCTGACATGGTCTCACTCAAAGCGCCCTAAAACAAAAACTACACGTCCAAAATTACTTTTCTTGGTATCGTTGTTCATTGGAAAGGACACCCTATCCGATGGACATGTTCATTTTGTTGCTTTATTTTGGGAAGTGCCCCGTTCCGTTATTTCTGGGCCACCCTGTATAGAATGTTTGTACAAGTAGCGGTATCATAGATAGTTAGAAAGTGTATTTAGTGTTTGAATGATTATACAAAATAAGACAAAGACAATTGGCATATTAGGCATACTTCAATAATACTAACAAAAACATGTTTTTCATGAGCAATTGATGCGCGCCATCGTAAGTGGTTTATACCCGGTTTCAATTAGTAACCTGTCTACAGAAGCCACCTTCTTGTTTCCATTAACTTTATTAGGAGGTCACAATACACATGTCTGATTGTACGTGTATCATCTTAAATATGCATGTACATGCATGCTACGCTTTAACAAATTGTGCAGCGCTTGCGTTTCTCTTTCCGCAGACCGGCGTGCATTTTATCATCCATGTCATCGTGGTTTCCACCCAGATACGGAGACTGCCCACCAGAACTTTGGGTAGTAGTAGATCCAGGATCAGAACAACACATTTTGACAGCGGATATCATATCTTCGGTGTCTTCGGTCGGCTGTTCGACTTTGGTGATGGATGCACTAGCTTCGAGCTCACTCGGCAACTTTCGGCAACCTTCGTCATCTCGGCACCTAGTCAGGTTCACTATGTAAAGTTGTAAACTTTTTGGGGGGATTTGTAAACCTATATATTTTTGGTATCTGTATAGTATAAGAAGTCAGAAAACCAATGTTTACAATTTGCCGGAAGCATTTATGGCGGCCATCTTGGATTTTCAAAGTGGCCGCCATAACAATAGGTGTTTCTCATTATCTCAGCTTCCAGGTGGCCTAGAGTAATGATTTTAATGGCTAAACATATGTTTTCAGGGATGGGAAAGACAGTGGTACAATGTAAAATAAGATAAACATAACCACAAAGCGGCCATCTTGGATTTTCAAAATGGCCGCCTTGAAAATCAGTGTTTTTCAATATTTTAGCATTCATGTGGCCTAGAGTCATGATTTTAACGGCTAAACATCCATTTTCAGGGACTAGGAGGCCAGTGGTACAATGTAAAATTAGTCAAACATAAGGTTCCACAAAGCGGCCATCTTGGATTTTCAAAATGGCCAACTTGAATATCAGTGTTTTTCAATATCTCAGCATCTAAGTGGCCTAGAGTCATGATTTTAATGGCTAAACATACATTTTCAGGGATTTGGAAGCCAGTGGTATGAATAAAAATACCGTAAGCTACACACAACCACAAAGCGGCCATCTTGGATTTTCAAAATGGCCACGAAAATGCGTTTTGTTTCACTATTTCGGCACGCAAGTGGCTTAAAGTCATGATTTTAACGGCTAAACATACATTTTCAGGGATTAGGAAACCAGTGCATGGTACAATGTAAATGAATCTAAACATTTCCCAAAAGTGGCCATCTTGGATTTTCAAAATGTCCACCTTGAAAATACGTTTTTTTCTCACTATTTCAGCATCCAAGTGGCTTAGAGTCATGATTTTAATTGGTAAACATACATTTTCAAGATGAGGAAGCCAGTGGTTTAAAGTAAAGTAAGCTTAAAGTCATACCTGTAAAGTGTCAGATATTTCACAAAATGACATTTGAGACTTCAATCCTATATCAATATCATTGTAAAATACAATTGAAAGATTTGTGAAAGTTTGAAAGAAAACGAATACTGTTTACCTAGTGAAAAAAACGAATATTGAGTTCATATTTTATCACCGAATACTGATGGTCTGCCATACATTTTGTCGCAGTAATGAATGATCCGTTTGAGATATTCGCACCCGTGTATGTAAATAAACACGTAGTACACAATTCATGGAATTTGCATTCGCTCGGCTCGAAGTTCAATCTCCGGAATGTGCACGCATGCTGCAATGCGGACGCGTTTAGCTACAACAATTGTACCTTTTTTTCAATTGCGTTGATTTTACAGCTTTAGAAAATAAGGATTTTCAATGATAATTATCTTCATACTAAAGGGACATTTGAAAAAATCAAACCCTATTTTATTCTTCTCTTACCATAAGCTAAACAACACGGTAGAAGAGAAACGAGGAAGCTCCAAGTAATTTTCGTGGATTTGGACACTTTACAGGTATGACTTTAACATGATATAGATATAATGTTAGTTTCATTATAACAGATGTTCTTCAATGTGTAGCACGTTACACCTCTAGCATGTCTAGATAGCTTATTGACATATTTATGCAGAGTCTTTGCATTTCATCATCCTCATCACTGTCACTTGTCGACAACATATTATTCCTACAGTCCTCGTCATTCTTGCACTGAGTGCTACATACACTGGCAGAGGTCTATGCATGATAATTTATTGAACCTACATGAGCATCAATATGTTGGAACAGTCTGCTTTGGTCCTACTAATTAGCGCGAACAAGTGCAAAATAATGCGACAAGCGCGAAGAAGTGCGAACCTGCTGTGTCATTGTAGTAGCCATGCTGCAGCGGATCCCGGAACTGGTGCAGAGCAATACCTGCCTGACCGCATAATGTGGCATGGATCTGGACTAGTTGGATGTACTGCTTGAGATGCAATGCTGACATATCCGCCTGCTTTGAGGTAGACTTGCAGCATGCAGGTTGTCTTGCCTATGTGATAGAACCATCCCGCGTTGTCTTCCCCCTTGAATACATGGAAGGCTGGTAAACCCTTTGCTCTTTCTGAACCTAGAACTGTCTATATTGGCTGCACTGAGACCACTCCGGACGCCATTTCTCAGCAGAAGGTCATAGTGTGCTATGACCGATTCTGCATCAGGTGGGTTACTCTTTGAAATCAGCGCAGCATTGTGTATGAGCAGTGTATCTGCCTCTTCATGATTGTTGTCCTCGATTTTCAGCTCGCTGTTGCTGCTAGTTCGTCCTGTGGCAGATGCGATAATCAGCGTTGACGAGCCTTGTACTCCAGTGTTTTTGCTGCAAGATACTCAGTCAGGTCAGCCTTCGTTCTGAAAGGGGAAAGGAACCGGCTAATTGGGATGTGATTGATGTTGGTGTCATCTCTGGTCTGATAATGGATCAGATCCTTCCCTTGACTATGTTTCTCCCTTGTGGTATTCTTCAGGAAATCAGCTTTGTATGTCTCCAACACCAGAATGATATAATCACACAGTATGGTATTAAAGCATTCATTAAGGTATTTGACTGTCACTACCAGACTAATGTCTCTGATAAGATCATTCTGGTGTATGAAACAAACAAGCCTGATTCCCTGCAGAATACCACAATGGAGAATCAGAGACAATGAGATTTTCCGATCCAATATCATATATCAGAGATGACACCAACATATCACATTCCAATATTGACCCGTTTCTTTTCCCACGACAAAACGAAGACTGATCCGACTGCGTATCTGACAGCAAAAACACTGGAGTACAACCAACATGACCGAGCATGGTGGATCAGCGGTTGGAATGTTCGCCTCATGCACGGGAGGTCCCGGGTTCGATCCCAGACCCGGTCATACCAAAATGGTACCTTCTGCCTTCTAGCCAGGCGCTCTGCATCTATATAATGGATAAGGGAATTTTAATCACACACTTTACCAGAGGACTGGCCGGCCCCTTCTGTAGCTTTCGCTACATTTTGTAGACGTGTGGCATAGGGCTAATGAATCAGAGATAGGCGCCGCCTTTTATGCCAACATTGGCAAGGGAAGGTCTTTAACTCTTAACTTTTTAACAACCAACATGACCAGGGCTCGTCAAAGCTGGATATTGCATCTTCCACAGGGCGTATTAGGAGCAACAGCGAGATGCAAATCAAGGACAATGATCACGAAGAGGCGGATACACTGATGATCCACAATACAGGCATCAAAGATAAGCCTGCCTGATGCAGAATTGGTGGTTTTCATTCCATACACAGAAATGCAAATGCTATTCTAGCCTATCAGGCAATCACAGGGGCAGGTAACACAGGACGGTTCTCTTGCATCTAGGCAAGGCAACCATGCTGCAAGTCTACCGCTGAAGTCACTGAAGATCGGCTGTCATCACTTTCTACATTCGTCTGTACTGCATACGCACTAAAGGGCATTGATATTGCATCCCCGAGTTGTTCCAAGCAGCACATTCACTGAGTCCAGATCCGGGCCACATTATGAGGTCAAGAAAGCCTTGCTCAGCAGTCGTTCCTGGATCTACTGCAGCATGACTTCTACAAGGACACATCAGCTGATCAGGTAAATCCGGTCCTCCCAACCTTCAGAGCCATCATCGAGATGGTGAGATGCCAGTGCAGAGAAGACTGTTCAACATTGATGCTCTTGTAGGACCAATAATTTACCATGCATAGTTCAGCATGAACTCGGTGCTAGAATGACGAGGACTCTCGGAATGACATGTTGCCGATCAGTGATAGTAATGATCATGATGATGATTATGACATGCAAAGATTGTGCTATAAATTTGTCCAAGAAGCGGCCTAGACATTATGACTTGCTACACATAAAAGTGCCAAGCCATTATTAACAAACATTATAATATGGTGAACAAGATAAACTGCTATATTGTTATGCAAGCTTTTTAAAACTTTATACCACTGGCTTCCTCATGTACGAAAATGTATGTTTAGCCGTGGAAATAATGACTTTAAGTCTATTGGATGCTGAGATATTGAGAAACAGAGATTTTCAAAGCGGCCATTTTGAAAATTCAAGTTGGCCGCTTTGAAGTTATGTTTAACTTATTTTACAATGTTCACCAGTTTCCTCATCCCTGAAAATGTATGTTTAGCCATTAAAATCATGACTTTAAGCCACTTGAATGCTGAAATATTGAATAACACTGATTTTCAAGGCGGCCATTTTGAAAATCCAAGATGGCCGCTTTGTGGTTTTGTTTATCTTATTTTACATTGTACCACTGTCTTCCCCATCCCTGAAAACATATGTTTAGCCGTTAAAATCATGACTATAAGCCACTTGAATCCTGAAATATTGAAAAAAAACTGATTTTCAAGGCGGCCATTTTGAAAATCCAAGATGGCCTCTTTGTGGTTGTGTTGATCTTATTTAACATTGTACCATTGTCTTCCCCATCCATGAAAACATATGTTTAGTCGTTCAAATCATTACTCTAGGCCACCTGGAAGCTGAGATAATGAGAAACACGTATTGTTATGGCGGCCATTTTGAAAATCCAAGATGGCCGCCATAAATGCTTCCGGCAAATTGTAAACATTGGTTTTCTGACTTCTTATACTATACAGATTCCAAAAATGTATAGGTCTACAAATCCCCAAAAAAAGTTTACGAAAGCTAAAATTTCGACATAGTGAACCTGACTAACCGGTCGATAGTGTTTCCGTTCGGCTTCCCTTTCGGCAGTTCGTCTATCGCGACGGATACGCTAGCTTCCTGGTCAGTTGACACCTCCTGCTCCTCCTGGTCCTCCTGTTCAATAGTGTTGACTGGGAGGTGTTCTTCGGCGATATCCACAAGTCGAGCCCGGTGAAGCGCCGCTCTCAGTTCCGATCTCTGGTCGGCTCTCGACACACCCTGGCGCCAATCATGCAGCATCTGCACGGTTCCGCGGGTCGTGACTCGTCCTTCCAAGCGGTTGGTCTCGTGGTACCGTTCCATCTCTGCTCGAGGGAATCCGAGCTGACGGCCCAGCCTGTTAATCTGCTCGTCGCTTTCCATCGAATTGGCGATCCCGTAGAGAAGGTGACTCAGGTCCTCATGAACAGAGATTGGAGCTTGGCAGTCTCTAATTTATGTAATTGACCGAAAACAGATAATCACAATAAAATCCCATATTAATGCACTTTCATTTATAGATCAAGAAGCTATAATTTCATTATATTTCAGTTCATTTAACTTATTGGTTCATATGTAAAATATTACATTAGAAATTTGTTTTGTTTACACGTTTGATATGAATTAATTTTGATATAAATAATTTTCAAGTTTAATAAGCCAACAGCTTGCTTTTGTACTGATAAGTGCATACTTCCTGGCACTCGTAGTCGTATCCTTTCGGCTTTCAGTTGCCAAAAATTGAAGAAGAACAAATCAATGTCTTGTAGACCACTTTTGATTGAGTCTGCTGGAATATCGGTGGTTACATATTCTGTTTTGTAAGTGCACGCACGGATGCTGTTTCATAATTATGTACCGGTGGAACATATGGCAGCCTCCCGTGGTCAGTCAAAACAGATGAAAGTGGTCTGAATTATTTCTATTATTAGTGATCATAGAAAGCGAAACTAGGATATCATTATCAGGGGACACGCTTTGGACATTATGTATTATGCACGTAAGAAAAACAGGAGAAGTGTTAAGGGGCCGTCACATTTCCAAAACGGAGCCCGCCCGACTTCTCTGCGAGCTCAAAAGGGCATTTTTGCCAGGAATACGGCCGGTGTCTGCTCGTTAACTACGGGCTCCGTCGCATTTTTTAGGAGTCGGCCGCCGTTCGCAGGGCACCGAAACCTGCTCCCAAATTCAGCGATTTTCGCTCGACTTCTTTGTTTACTGACGGGCGCCTGATTTTTGATCACTGAAGTCCATAAGATTCTCCCGAGCCCCGTCCAATATGTGACGGGGTAGATTTAAAGCGGACAAATACGCTCGACTGTCTGGCGGATTTGAAATTCAGCGACTCTTTGGCGATCTATAAATTCGGCCGGGCTCCGTTGCATTTGTGACGCAGGCTTAACAGAACTTGATCTGAGAGCCATGTGTTTATAGAGTTACTGAAAGGCACGCTTTGCAGAAAAAGTATCTGGGAAATTGTTGTACACAGTGGATCTGGGACATAAGTTTGTAAAAAAGAGTAAACTTTTGTCAACATTTTATTCTAGAACGTATAATATCGAGATAGAAAGATCGATAATTGAACGGGGGAAAAACCCACACAGAACAAAATGCTATTCCTTTCCTCCTTTTTCTTTAAAGGTCTTATGCCCAGAAAACAAAATGATAAAAAATGGGATCTAGCAGTGGCGTACCCAGGATTTGTTCAAGGGGGGGGGGGGGGGGGGGGGGTTATATCGTCGGCCAAATTTCCGAGACCCAGACCAGGACCAGTCAAAATGTTCGAGGCCGAGACCAAGACCATTGTCTTGTGTAGTTTTTGTTTTAGAGCGCTCTGACTGACACCATGTCAGGTTCCCAATTTTGTCAATTTTTACAAAGTCAGTGCCTGTTAAATCACACTTCCTTCCCGTCATACCATCGCACAACCATGCCCATTCTCTTGGCACACAGCTGAATGCACATTAACAATGGCGCGCGGATTGCTCGTGTTCGATCTTATGACGGGCAGTATTAGTGCGATTCAACAGGCACTAGCTGCTTTGGTAAATATTGGCAAAAATGGGAACCTGACATGGTGTCATTCACAGCGCCCTAAAACAAAAACTACACGACCAAAATTATTGTTCTTGGTATCGTTTTTTCATTGGATAGTCACTCTATCCGATGGACATAACCATTTTGTTCCTATATTTTGGGAAGTGCCCCGTTCCGTTTTTTGGGCCACCCTGTAAAGGGAATACGAATACAACCATGTTTATGAGAACCGCTAGAGTTCAAGTACGTTTTTGATGATGTTGACAATGTTATACTAGATCCCTTTGAAGCTCGTATGGCCAGAACAAGTTTAATGCACTTACCCAGCAGGTGTGACAAGCTTGGGTATGACCTTTTCTTCAGTAATAACATTTGGAGGTTTGCAGATCACATCTGCGTTTGATGAATCAGATCACAAGTCCACGTAAAAGGAAATGGTGCAAATAAAAAATTAAATAAGAAGTATTTTAATTTATTTTATGAATGTATACAAATATGGAATGAGGCATGCAGTGGAAAATAATGAAAATTTGAAATAATATACATCATCAATTTAAACTGGAGTATGTTGTGTGAAATGCATTTCCAATGTAATAACTTGGTAGATAAATCGTACTGGTATATATACCTATTTTATGACCCATAGCCACTTGCTAACTTTTGTTGCTTGACACGTCTCAGTAATAGCTGTGAAATTATGCATCTTCATGATTGGAGATTAACATGAGAACATATCCTATCATGAACGTGTATAATTTATTGATATAACTGCAGTTGTAATACACATTGAACGGCGTGACAAAAAAAAGAAAGATAATGTACATACTGATAAATAACTTGAAATCGACAGTAACATTTTGGTATCATTCATGTTTACCAGAAGCGACAAACTATTTACAAGCGCTTAGAAGCCTTGTATGAAGCGCAAGTAATGCAATTTATTATTATTATTATTAATAAGAGATGATATTTGTTTAATGATTTAGCACGTATTAGTGTGGTCAATACCCTCTGCAGCACCTATAGCCCCCCCCCCCCCCCCCCCCCCACCACCACCACCCAAGGTAGTACGCTATAGTATTAGTATGTCAATTACAGACGATACCGGTATATCTTGTGCAGAAGACGAAGTTCAGTTCGACCGCTTGGCGGAGAGAAATGTTGACCAGTTTATCTGCAAAAGGCCCGTCGGGATATTGGAGCAAGAAGGTCTCTGTTGCCATTACCAACTGCATAAGGGATCGACTAGTGATAACCTGGAACAATAATAATATAATAATTACAATTAAACAAAATAACAATAACCGGAGAAGAATACATTGAATAATAAATTCATATAAATACGGATAAATGGAAAATATTATTTTGTATTACGAGTATTTTTAAAAACAGATCAATAGGGTGATATTACAGGGGAATGTTTCCTGTTAAAAATTTTAAAAATATATATACCACTTTAGATTCATCAGAAATATACAATGGGCTGATATGAGAACACGTTTGTAAAAATCATGTAAATAACATTCAAAATCTCAGAGAAACAAAAACAAAGTTGAATATCGTTAACTATAGGTTATATTTTGTTTAGTTTCGGTCTGCCCTTCCTCTGCCATAATTACATGCAGGGATGGTTCCAGATAAAACTTAAATTAATAAATCTCCTGTAGTGTATTCATAATATTTAATAAACTATTTCTATACAGGTCATATCATGTAAATAAAGCCTAAAAGATGATGGCATGAAATTGGAAGCTGAGTCCTCTCTTTCCTATGGGAAGGGCTCCTAGACGATTCTTGGAGGATGCCATAAGATCCGCTCTCTGATTTCTCTCCTTGACGGATTCGATGGCAATTTATTTACTATAAACAGATGCAAACATCTTGCTTTCACCTAAGGCGAAGATACAAGGATCAACATGTGTACTAGATAGGCTACCTTTTGTTCAGTTTGGTTCTGCCCTTCCTCATCCATGACATCGACCTGCCTGTTACTGCAAGATATCACGAGGTCTGCTCGTCTAGAAGTCATCAGGAAGACTTGCTCAGGGGCCATCCGTTTGTTCCCATTCTCCCTCTCATTTCGCTCAATTTTCTATCAACAATTGAAATGGAAAAATGAAAACAGGTAAGCAAAAATCATGCTCTGAAGTCTGAATTAATACGAGATATGATGTCAAATAATGGTATGCATGTGTCTTTGTTTAGTTTGGTTATGCCCATCCTCACCCATGGCATCGACATGCCCGTTACTAGCTGCAAGAGGTCTGTCGTGCTAGATGTCATCAGGAACACCTGTCCATCAGGGGCCATCCGCTTGTTCCTATTCTCCCTCTCATTTCGCTCAATTTTCTACCAACATTTAAAATGGAGATATGAAAACAGGTAAGCAAAAATCCTGCTCTTAAATCTGAATTAATACGAGACATGATGTCAAGTATTGGTATGCACGTGTCTATAATGATGTTGTTCAGTTTGGTTCTGCCCTTCCTCATCCATGTCATCGACCTGTCTGTTGCTGCAAGAGATCACGAGGTCTGCTCTGCTTTATAAAAAAATCATCAGGAACACCTGTTCATCAGGTGCCATTCGTTTGTTACCAATCTCCCTCTTATTTCGATCAATTTTCTACCAACATTTGAAAATAGCTTAATAAGAGGCTGTGAACAGTTACGCATGCAGGGTGGAGAAGTGGGGTCCGATGAAATAACAAAAAATACAACAAATATAAGGGGAAAATCTTTATTTTAAAAAAAAATACATAGTGACCCCTACCAGTGCGCGTTATGGACTTACTTCACATTTTTAATTTAACACAGGCTATATAACTCGTCAAGTTCATGCCTGTAAAGTATTTTACTGAAAATATTTGGCACACATTTTTCACAGGTTCTTTGAAATAATTGAAAAAATTGAAAACGGTACAGTTCAATTCAGTTCATATGTTTTCTCAATTAAAAAAAAAATTAAACAGGCATATTGATTGTACAAAGGAAGACTAATCATTTCAAACGCTATATAATGAATACATTTAAAAGGAGAGGGGTTATAATGTTACCACGAATACCATGGAATGTCGGAGACGTCACTCAGCGTGAATAATTTACTCAATAACATTTTATATAATATGATGACGTCATAATGAAGGTAAATTGAGCATTCCCATTGGTTGATTACCGATGCTTAATCCGGTATAATCAATGGTAAAGTTATAATACATATGTATTATAACTTTTCAGTATGTACACACTGACCATAGAGAGCCAAACGAGCTGCGCAGGGGATTGCCTTGGAGTGCGTAATGTGTTCTTGTGCGCTTGTTCTTGAATGGAGATAATGCGCAGAGCGCGCAATTATTTCTAATACGCGCTGGCACTTAACACAGTACGCAGGGCCGACAATGGCTGGAGAGAACACTCACAATTTGAGCAAGGTCAATTTGGGTTTATCAACATGATAACCATATCAGTTCCTCAAAATGATCATATTATATAACAAATAGTACATGCTTCTTGTCGTTAAATATTCCACAATAGACACCTCTACATTTGTAATTTCTCTCGTGCGATTATATTGCACTCGGCCTGCGGCCTCGATGCAATATAATCGCTCTCGAGAAATTAAAAATGTATCGTTGTCTATTCTGGTATATTCAACTCCAAACCATGCACTATTTGTATAATATAACATGTGTCCACCCTCAATGATTTGACAAAACAAAGGGGGAAATCTGTGCCCTCCCCCCCCCCCCCCCCCCCACCCCATTAGTCTGACCACGCTTCGCCACTGTGGCCACTCTGTACGACGTTGTGCTGAGAATACGATCCAAAATGCAATTGTTTGTTATTGTTTAAATACCTCTCCAAGCATGCCAAGGCTCTCACCGCCTGACGTCACCATGTATATCCGAAAGTTCATTGTTAAGATCCGAGAGCTGGGCAGAGTCTCTGGTAGAAAGGGCATGCACCCAAACCTCTTGCCCCGGACATGTGGCCCGTCGAAGAGCGCAGAGAGGAAGCCCCACGAGAAATGATCGATGTACAACTCCAGGACGTCATCTCTGACGACACATCTTGGGACGCCCTCGTGCGACAAAGGCGTACGACTTTTCTCATCAGCTACGAAGAAGAAAATCATAACACATAATAAATATTAATGATACCTTATATGTCATATCGATCGCATGTTTTGTAAACATAAATGATGGAGAGAGGTTCATTCCGAATTCAAATACGTGTGGGCTAAAAAGATACGTTTCTAAAGAGGAAGGCATGGTTTCATCCCTTTCGAGGAACACCGTGTGTCATAATTATAGTGTCACCCTTTGGACCGAATTCTCATCCGTGACAAAACCTTGGTCCATGCTAATAAGACAGACATACAAGTGACTCTATGATTTTTGTTACGCGTGACATTATTTTGGCTGGCCCTTTATATAATCAATGCAAATCCCTCTTCAAAGGGAGACAAAGTATCCTTTGACATTCAGTCACAGTACTATTGGACACCAGTAATACTGCGTCCTGGATTTTTAAAGATACTATAGTGACCGGTATACTGTTATCTGGAATGTCCAATTTGTATAAATGGCTTTGCGGAGGGATTTGCATGACAAGGGAGACAACGGGTTTGCTCTCAGCTTCCCAATGCTCAAATAATTTTTATTTTGACCACTTTACTTTTTAAACTATTCATTAATAGAGATTGTCTCATGGACGTCAACGCCTGGTCCACTACCAACATACTCCGTCTGAACGAAGACAAGTCTGAGCTCATCCATTTTTTGTCACAGTTCAGGAGTACAGATCCTCAAGCATGTTTAACCACTCAGGATGGAGTAATAAAGACTTCTGAATGTGTTAGAGACCTTGGCTTTACTTTGGACAAACACAACTCTTAAACACCATATCACAAACATCTGCAAATCTGCATCTTGTGGTATTTTCAAAATAGGGAAGATCAGGCGTCTGCTTGACCAATCATCCGCTGATCGACTTGTCCATGCCTTCGTCTCCTCTCATGTAACTGTAACTCCCTCCTTGCCGGCCTCCCTCTTTCTCATATATCCCCCCTCCAACGTATCCAAAATTCAGCCGCTAGATTAGTCACCCTTAGTAGGAAACATGACCATATATCCCCTGTTCTCCCCTCACTTCATTGGCTACCGGTCCATTTCCGCATTACTTTCAAGATTCTACTTCTCACATACAAAATCACACATAATCTTGCCCCCATGTATCTTCAAGACCTAGTCTCCCTTCGTTCCTCCTCTTCTGCCAGACCCATCCGGTCATCTTCCTCTCTCCAATTACTTCATAGCCCACGTACAAAAACTCGTTATGGTGACCGAGCCTTCTCGTCCATTGCCCCCACCACGGGCGTCGATCTGTCATTGATACCCATTCATAAGGGGGGGGGGGGGGGGTGATCCATTCATCCATCGCCCCCTGATGAATGGGTATTACGTAATGGTATGGGTATGGTATGGGTATGGCTTATTTTGACTAAACTGTGCACTATTGAAACTTTTCATTACGTGAACGGGAATTTTAATTATGCAACAGAACCATACCAACCCCAAATTACTCGTTTCACTTATTATTTGCTTCAATATGAATAAATCCATGTCTTAACTTTTTGTACATAAAATATAATGGAAGAACACGGGAAAATAGTTAACCTGGATCTGACGGCTCCCCTTCTCCAGAATACAGAATCGTCTGGACCTGTTCTGGGTCCGTGAAGACCCCTGCATGGGCCATGGTGATCTTGACCGGCTTCAGGAACTGCAGCCCGGAAGGTTCGCACCGATATCCACAGCAGATCACCATCTCCTTTTCGGGTTCTTCCAGATCAGGTGCTTGTGACAATGCTGTGGAATGTACGACATTAATTGAGGTATAGCCATGTTTAATTTCCCCCTTTTGAATCTGTATAGTTTTTGCAGCAAACTTTCCCAAGCTTTAACTGTTCTCGACTGTCTTCAGGGAGGGCAGCCCGGGAGGTTCGCACCGATATCCACGGCAGCTAGATCACCATATCCTATTCAGGATCTTATAGATCAGGCGCCTGTAACAATGCTGTGAAAGGCAAGGCATCAATTTAGTTATAGTTATATGTGTAGTTTTTTCATTTGTTACAACTTCGTTCAAGCTTTACGTGTTCTAGACTGGCTTCAGGGAGTGCGTTGCGCGTTAAGCGCAGCACCGCACTGATCGATCTGATGATGTATGATACAAATTTGTATAATCGCGGTATCCCATCAATCCAGCTCAGGCACTTTTGGAAACGCTGTGGAAGAAATCTGTTTTACCCTTGTAGAAACTTTTTCAAGCTACAGCTGTTTTTGACTGGATTCATCTAGCGCAGCCTATATTGTTCGCAGCATCGCACCGATATTCAAGCAATCCAGTAAATCCAGCAATACTCATACGATAACGAACGCATTTATATATTCAATTTGATATGTATGCATGCCTATGTGTGAAGAGACAACTGTTTGGATACAAAATATTTCTTTATTTATCGACTTACCCTCAAATGATATAATCTTTGATTCATCTTGTGGAAGAGCTCCGGGGGGTATGGAAAGAGTCATGCCGCATGATGGTAGGCATAGCTCCCCTCCGCTATGGTCAACTCTCCTTTCGACTAGCGTGTCCCTCTTTCCTGATCGACGTATATAATATATATAATAAAATTAATGTTCAAATGTTACTTCAGAAGCTATACTACTACCTGACTACTACTACAACTTGTAATACTACTGTTCTAATACTGCTAATTACAACTACTACTTCTCGTTACAATTTCGCAAAAGATCTCTAACATTTGACCAACGATGTACATAACAATATTCTTGGCTAAAGCTGTCACCAATATCCCCTGTAAAGAAATTACATTTGCTGTAAAGAAATTAATTTTTGATCGGGCAACCAAAAGCTATTTGTTGTCAAATTTTGGTGGTCCCGGGCCACCGCGCAACTGAAAATGTCGAGCTCTGCATGATAATACTTTATGAAAGAACAGTTTTTAATAAACTAAGGCCCTATGTCTATATGACTTACGGACTTTAGGGGCAGTTTGAAGGGACTCTTCTCTCGGAATAATTTCTTCCGACATTTCGAATCGCATTGCGCGCATTCGACTGTCGTCGACTGTCGTCATCGTTGACAAAGCCGACGTCAGGTGTCGCGGCGATGAAGTCTGTCTCCATGCTAATACAAAAAAGCATCATAATAAATGTTGTAAACCTGGTTTGGACCCAGCTCAATTAATTGTTTTCAGAGAATAGAAAGTTGTGTTCTAAAATAACATTTGTCAATAGATGTTATATTAATGTTGAATTTGATTGTCATGAACATATAATCGTAATATTATAGCATTACATTGACGATGTTTATATTATAATGTCTTTGTCAGCAAGCGTAGGCTATATCGTCCATTATGTCAGGGTCCATGCATGCACCAGTCCACGTTTGATGGTAATCTGCAATCGGTTCTTGAGATAACGGGATCACGAGACGTATAACTAGGTTTGTACCTACGGACGAACGGACGAACAACTCGAAAACATAATATTATTATAAAATTACATTTGAACAATGATTATACTAAAATTTATTTCAAATGTTAAAACATCTACAAACACTCACAATGAATGGTTTAATGACATTTTTAAGAAAATACATTTATACGGAAAGTTTTTTGATTGATTTTCCCAAAATACATACATATTAATGTTTAAACGTGTGGTCTACCTTTAAAAAAGGGGCTCACAAAGGCGCAATAAAGGCGCAATAAAAATATTACTTTTTGGGGGAAACAAATCAATGTGGAATTGTTTAAGAACATAATTCCTGTCATGTTTTGTATGATTTGTATATTTGTGGATGTTTCTTTCAATCACTTGTAAAACAATTTGATTCATATCTTGTGCAAAATCTTTCATTAGAATGTTTTAGTTTAAATTGTATAAACATCACTGCACTCAATTTGAATAATGTTTTGTATAATGTATATCAATATACAGATGTTTGGTCATAACAAAAAACATATTTGTTTCATGATATGTGTTACAAAATGATATACAATTATCGAGAAAATTTGTTCTTATGGCCTATGCAATGTCTCAACACAACGTTTAAGGAACGTTCTATCACATCATAACATGTTATGAATAAAAAAAACTTGAAACTTACCATCATCATAATAACAACCATCATCGTCAGACATTGTCTCATATATTCCAGTTCTCCTCCCACCTGCGACAGGATGAATGATAATCTAAATCAACTTGTTTTCCCTGGCGGAAAGAACACACTCATCCACAGTGTGAACACACTGTGGTTCACAGAGTGGCCCGCAATGTTAAATTCGAGCGTTTTCACAGTGTGAAAGCCAATTCACACTGTTAACACACTGTGAAATTGCTGAGATACACATGTGTAAGCGCACCTTTTACACACTGTGAGAGCAGGTTATTTTACACTGTGGCTATAATGCCCTGACAGTGTGTTCACAGTGTGAATTGGTTTTCACACTGTGAACACACTCTCATGGCACTATGGCCACAGTGTGAAATTACTTGTGATCAGTGTGTAAAAAAGTGCGCTCACACATGTGTATCTTAGCAATTTCATAGTGTGTTTAC
>JBAMJV010013622.1:25000-29377 GCA_037951105.1 Echinarachnius parma | reverse complement strand
GTGACAAAAATAATGTATTTGTTTGTGATCTATAGTATGTCCACTGAGTAATGCGTGAACATGTTACGGATGGATGTTAAATACCGAGTAATGGGCGAAAATGCAAAGGGATAATCGCTAGCTCATTGCACTGACTTTGTACACAGTTATAACTTTCCAGTGGATAGTTGCAAATCCGAATACATGTAGTTCAATTGTAAATATCTTGTTAACGAAAGGGAAATGCAAACTATCGAAACCGGTTCCGTGCTTCTATTGGTAATACGAATACAACAATGTAATGTATGAGAGAACCACTAGAATTATAAGTATATTTTTTGGATTTCGGCAATGTTACTAGATCCCTTTAAGTTACTGAACAACACTGTTATGTACAATACATGCCACACTTGTATAATTGTGTGCGTAGAGGAGTGGTCACATTGGACACGACTCCCCACGACTAGACCAACGAATGCAGTACGCATTGGTACAAATCTATGGCAAGCCGTTTTTAACATTTATTCCTATTTCTTGATATCAAGAATTGAATACTTGATATCAAGAAATCGAATTCTGGATATCAAGAAATGCATTCTTGATATCAAGAAATGCATTCTTAATATCAAGAAATACTTTTCTGTATTGGTAATACTTGATATCAAGAAATAAACTGATATTAATAATTCAATTATTGATATCAAGAAATAGGAATAAATGTTAAAACGGCTTGCCATATATTTGTACCAATGCGTACTGCATTCTTGGGTCTAGTCGTGGGGAGTCGTGTCCAATGTGACCACTCCTTCAGCAGATCTAGTTCTATGACTACGTACGGCGACTCCAGTATCAAACATGGCGCTCAGGGAGTTAATGTCCAACTTGTTATTGAAATTGTGAACCGGGCAATACGATCGAAAACCCTGGCCCTGGTAGGGCAAGATGGGTTACAGGACATGCATCAGTTGCGTTCTTTCAATTCATGTTCACACGTAAACCCGGCGCAGACAGAGCCGACTCGATCCGATCCGACCCGACCCGACCCGACCCGACCCGACTGAAAGCCACAGTCGTCCGATTTAGTCGCGGCAGATTCAAAATGTTGAATCGGGCCCGACCGGCTTACGCCTGGCAAAACGGAGTCGTGAGGCAACGCACACAGAGCCGATCCGACTGAAAAACCAGTCGGATCGGGTCGAGTCGGCTCTGCCTGCGCTGGGCTTTAGGGAACATCATCGTTCACTAGACTTGCTCGTGATACACTTCATGTTCTCGATGCATTTATTTTGATTGTAAAGGACTATCTGTAATGAGTCTTAAGCCCGGCGCAGACAGAGCCGACTCGACCCGATCCGACTGGTTTAAATGAGACTAGAGTTGGGCCCGGTCGGTCGGAGCAGATTTATCGTGTTGAATCGGCCCCAACTGGCATCCGACTGTCTCTCGACTGGCAAAATGTGTGTCGCGAGGCACTGAAAACTGAGCCGATCGGAATGACAACCAGTCGAGTCGGCTCTGTCTGCGCCGGGCTTAAGTATGATATGGATATGTAATTGAAGAGCTTAATTCCAAAAGGCGCTAAATCCACCTTTAACAAAAAAACAATTGTGGAGAAAACAGGTTTCTTTTTTCCTACCGTGTACACATGCCTATGAGAATATCAACATGGAACGTTGCATATTTCGATTTTCATTGCGTAATTTGTTCAGAAATGTGGATTTATAGTTTAGATAACTATACGTCGCTTATTAAATGGATCTAGTAACTTTGTTGACATGTGCAGAAGTGATGAATGGTTGATACAATGTTTATTGTTGTTATCTGATCTGTCCACTTGGTATGGCCAAAAGAATGAGCGAAAAATGAGCAAAAATGTTAAGTGATATTCGCTAACTCATTGCACTAACTTTGTACACGGTTACGACTATCCAGCGGACAGCTTAACATCTGAACAATTCAATCGAAAATATCTTTTTAACGAAAGGGTGATTCGAAGACCCATGCTTCTATTGTTAATACAAATACAACAAGGTATGAGAGAACCGCTAATAAAAATTCCAATTGAATTTTATAAGGATTCGGACAATGTTAGATCCCTTTAACGTAGTGATATCGTTAACTAAAATTGTATGGAAAGTTGGATTTAGTGCCTTTTGGAACTATAAGCTCTTCAATTCAAGTTGACAGGTGAATCGTATGCTTACTTGAAATAGAAGAATATGAACAATGCCACACTGAGTGCAATGATGGAGATGCTGTATCCCACGTAGAACACCAGTATAACTTGATTCTGTAAAATAAAATTGAAATATAAAAGGGGTAGTATACAGTTTTGGTAAGGCTGAGCTTTAGTTGCCAAAACCTGCACAATAGCATTACAAACAAATAGTTATAACTCCACCAAGTTCGAAAGGTATAGAAAATTACAAACGACTAAGTAAAAAGCCTGTTATCATTCAAAAAGACCCATTAAAACTCAAAACTAAAAACTAAAAAAGCATTGGTTTCAACCATTTTTCATACAAAATTATGCATGTGATGTTTTGTTGGAATAATGATTAAAGAGAGAATGATCAACTACTATTTAAAAACATCTTTTGAACATTTTTGAAAAAGTGTAAGCATTTTTAAATAAATTTAAAAAAACATCGAATAAATCTGGGCCCGAGATGTTTTCCGATCGGATATATTTATTGATATTTCAGCCGTTTCTAAATCGATTTTGATGAAATAAAGTTTATTATGTCATTAAAATTGTATGCATTGCTCTTTTAAATTTTACACTCAGTTTTTCATTATCTCACACAAAATTATTTTGTGCAGCGCACTCTATACCAAACTGAACTATCCCTTTAAACATGACATATTTATAACTACACAAACTGTGTGGTATACAAGCGATTATATCATCGAATCTAGTTCGTTATCTTAATCATCATCATCATGAACATCATCATAATCACAAATTTATTTATTATCGGCTCATTAGAATTGCTGTAATCGACGTCATCATTGTTATTAATGATCGCTGTCGTTATTAGTAATTGGTCCACGTAAGATTAGTGACGGTGCTGATCTTCATTATTATCAGTATTTGCACCGTTATCATTATAACCAATAAACTCGCCATCACCACTACCACCATCACCAATTCCACCACGACAACCACCACCACCACCATCACCAACTTCACCACGACAACCACCACCACCACCACTACCACCAACACCAATTTCACCACGACAATCACGGTGGTTACCACCACCGCCATCACAACCACGACCATGACCACCACACCACCACCACCATCACCACCACTACCATCACCACCACCACTACCACAACCACCACAAAGATGCCCATATGTACCTCTTTCGGGGGCGAGTAACACGATGAGTAGTTGGTCCACGTAAGATTGGTGACGGGACTCACGTACCAGTCTCCGTCAGACATGCATACTTTCGTCGCATTTTCTGTGATAAAATTAAAACAAAGCAAAACAATAGAATTACAAATTATTGTCATGCGTGGAGAGGCGTGCATAATTTTATTGCAATTGTTTCTGTGGTAAATTAAACAATAAAATAAGAGTTAGAAATTGCAATGCGTGTTGTTGGTGCTACACCGCGGATCGCACATTTCTTTTTACGCAGTGCATAACACTGAGCGCAATTATAGAGTTGGAGTCATACTTCTATGGTCAGTGTGCATTACGCACCGTGCGCAAGGCGTTCGCAAGATGGCACCGCGCGTCTGGTGCGAACTGCGAATCCAATCCCCCTTCGAAGCGAATGCATCGTTCCGTCAGAGCGCGCTACGTAAATGGGTAACACGGAGGCGCCATGTGTAATATACAAATGCTGCGCGCTTACATCTGATTTTGTATTTCTAATGTGTTATACTGCTGTTTAATGTTTTTTCATCCAATACACGTTTATAATTATAAGGCCAAAGGGTATATAAAAGCATTGTCAAGGATTGACCTTTCAATGTTGTGAAAAAAACCTTGATTTTTTTTTATAATATCGCGCCCGTACTTTCGCAAAGTCCCTCTTGACCAGTTGATGAATATTAAGTTTCCTTTTTTGTCGCATTAATAAATATTTTAAATAAGAGTCATAAACAGCTATAAAGTTCAAGCAAAACCATACGTGTATTTTGCTTCATTTAAATGGATGGCCTCAGTTGCAATAACATAGCAAAAGTTTTGTCTGTTGGTCGTTTTGATACATAATTAGTATGAACAATAGTGATTAACTTCCAATGTAATTAAGAAAGACCCATGCTAACTAATTATTATTAAACCCATTCCCTCGAGATTTTGAAATCCCCACATCGGACTTGTTACATAGCCAACCAGAGTCCCGTAGCTAGGCAATTAGGGGTTAATAAAGTCAT
>JBAMJV010013622.1:0-20000 GCA_037951105.1 Echinarachnius parma | reverse complement strand
GGGAAGAAAAGATCGTCAAATAGTTGGTTATCGTGAGCGAATAAATAAAACCATCATAATTATGACAGAATCCCCCCCCCCCCCCCAAAAAAAAAAAAGAAGCGCATGCAATTAAAATTAAAAAATACTTTTTTAAAAATACAGCAATGAGGACGATAGCTGCGGTTGTAATAACGATGATCGTGAGAATGTTATGATGATAATGATGATGATGATGATGATGATGATGATGTATATGATGATTGTGTATTATCATGAACATATTTTGTTTCACATAATTATGTTTGTAATCTCATCACAAATAATTTGCCTCAGAAATGTTCTGCTGTCATTATCTTAAAATGTAAAACTTGTCATTTCTACATCACAAATTGTCAGAGGTAACTTTTAATATTATTTGAATTGATACCAACCGTTTCAACAGCTTCTTCTAATAAGTGATACAAAATATTGTGAATTATCATCATAATAATTAACCCAGTCCAAGCTTATGATAATATAACAAAACAACCCGGATTGCCACGGCCCTTAGGCTTAGATGTGATAGAATATCAGTTAATAACAATTTATGCGTGCATTTAATTTCATAAAATCAACAAAATGTCTTGGATGATTTTGTGTTATGGACAGGTGAGCAAAACTCAATGAAAGTAAACCTCGTCGCAGCTGCGGCTGTAGGGTGATGGGTGAATTGCGGACCGCGCATGGCAAGGATAATTATATATATTAGCAAACTGGAATTTAAAGGAATCTAGTAACTGTGTTGGTATGTGCAGAAAGTGATGAATGGTGGATATCATGACTGTGTAGTTTTGTTATCTGAGTATGTTCTCCGAGTATTATGTAAACATTGCACCTTAAATGTATATTATATGGCCGAGTAATGAGCGAAAATGCAAAGTAATATTCACTAACACGTTGCACTGACTTTGCACACAGTTATGACTCTCCAGTGGATAGTTTAAAATTCAAACACTTCAATCGTAAATATCTTTCTAAAAAGCCTGTTCCATGCTTCTATTGGTATTACGATTACAACAAGGTAACCACTAGATTTATGATGAAGCTGTGTGAATTTGTACAATGTTACTAGATCCCTTTAACAGATACAATCGAATTTTCCCTCGTTTGTTAAAGGGGAATTCCACCCCAGAAATGTGATGTTTGCTATAAAATGAAGTGAATATGAAGAATCATGATCGAAAATCTGAGCCAAAACGGTAGAGCAATAAAAAAGTTATGACAGGATGAACTTCGCTCCGATTTTTAGTATCGTTCGCAATTGCTATCGATCGTGACGTCACTTGCGAGCTGCAGCCATTTTGACTTCTACATGTAAATTTTACAAAATTTAAATTTTCTTCATAACAAAGCAAATTTATGAGCTTACAAATTCCAAAGAGGTTGGCCCATCGATATTCTTCTATGAATTCGTGAAAACAAGCAGAGAAAATTTATTTTTTAGCAACGAAAATGAGAAATAAGTGTATTTTCATGTACTAAAGCCATGGCGAGTTGCTCGTCAATGATGTTGCATATGGCGGCAATTTTGAAACGATCGCTCATTACTACATGATGTTCAAATAGGTATAACTCCCGTGTTTCTTGTCCGATTTTGATTAAATTTTCACCAATTATGCCTCTTATTCTGCTTATTCAAATAACGAATAGTTTTATCAGGCCCGGAATACCCCTTTAACGATGTTAATAAAAATCCAATCGTGCAAAACTAAACAGGTGTGTAAACAAATATGTCGCTGCGGGGGTAATGAATTGAGGGTAACAAAATAATTTACAAGAGAAACAGCACACACTAAAACATGCATTTTTCATCTGAAAATTTAAATGCGTATTATATTTTGTTAAAATGAATTCGTTCTAAAAGTTCTAAAAGGGAAATATTGATAAAATCGCTTCGAGGTAATTGATGAGTTATGGAACACGTATCACGTTATGATAATAACAATCCGGTGTATATAATTGATATTAAATGATGCATTTTATAGTCAAGACTTTCTTATATTCTCTATCATTTGTTGGCTTGAATGTTTAAATTGTCAAAATGCATACTCATGCGATATTAAAGGTAGTTCAGATTCGTCAAATGAGATGCGCGGCGCCATCTTGCATACGCGTTGCGCACGGTGCGTAATGCACGTTAGCTCAGTGTCATGCGGTGCGCGCAAACTAACCCAGTTCAAAATGGCGACCCGCTATGTAGCATCCCCACGCTTGATGCCCTATAAGTCAACAAAACGGGGTAGGTGTATTGGATTTAAATACAAAACCAGGAGTGGTGTGATGGATCGATGCATATATTCGTGGCGAACAACATACACGAAGATAACAACATAGACGAAAAGTGATGTTTAGAAATCAATCGTGCATAATTATTATTATCAAAGCAGAATGTTACCATTAATTCCCGTCTACATTGCCATATTTAACACATTTACTATGGGAACATGATGAACCATGTACATACTTTATTGGAAATACACACTCTCGTAGGCCAGGGAGTGTTTCACAAAGATCCTAAGATGTTGGACTTGAAATTATGGTAAGCCATTTGTAGCCTTGGAATAAAATATATTCAAAAGCAAAAGAATGCAACTATTTTAGACTTTTCATACCTTTTGCATCAAGAACATGAAATCTTAATAACAGAAAATATTATCATGATTTGAATCAACATTGTATGCCTTTTAAATGAACATTTTCAACATCCTCAAAGAAACTGACAGATTTCCATAAGTCCCACTTAGAGTATAAGTTCAACTTAGGATCTTTGTGAAACACCCCAGGGGTTATTATGGCAACAACGAAGACTGCATCAACAATACATTTAAACTGTATACCGTGTGTATTCATGTGGATGTTTTTTACTTCTCCTTTCCCATTTACCTATACATAAATTTCATTTCTTCTTAATACTCCATTCCTATAAGCATCCTTATGCCCCTAGTTCAAAGCTATACATCCTCATTAAACATGTTAAAGCGACTTAGTAATATTGTCCAAATCCCCAAAACTATACTTGGAACTCTAGTGGTTCTCTTATACCTTATCATATTCATGTTAACAATAAAAGCACGGGACAGGTTTCGTTTTTTTTTTCAAATGTCCATTTCGTTCAAAAGACAAAAGATATTTACCATTGAAGTGTTCAGATATGAAATTGTATACGGGATAATTTCATGCCGTGTACAGAGTAAGTACAATGAGTTAGTGAATATCACTTTGCATTTTTGCTCATATCACCGCCAAAAATCATCCAATCAACGTAAAATGTTCACACATTACTTTGTCGACATATCAGATCACTCCAATACACATTGTATTAATCACTCATCACTTTTTGCACTTGCCAACAAAGTTACTAGATCCCTTTAATAGTAGATTGCGAACAGTACTTTATTTTATTGCCGATGAGGTTGCATTTTCTACAAAATAGATAATCACTTGGCATTAAACGTAATGCACTCGGATGATATTATTGTGCGCGCACATCATGCATTATTCATGTTATTATTATTATTGGGTTATTGTAAAGTCGTAGATACATTTGAAATGTATTGCGTAAAAATCATGTAAAATTCGAATGCAAACTTATGTAAGCCCATAAATCTTCAAATAAATGTTTGGTAAGAAACCATGTGCATAGTCCCTCATAATTATCAATGCTTAGTCATATATATGGCGATGGTTCTGAAGCTGTGTTGGAAATATTGGTAACATAATTTTTACCAGACCTGGGCCCCGTCAGAGTTACGATCGATTGTAAAGTTGCATTTAGTTGCAAGTCAGATCATGTGCCTAAAATAATGCGCTTACTCAAATTTGCATAATTTATGACTTGCAATTAACTGCAACTTTACTATCGATTGCAACTCTTTGTGCAACACTTCCACACTATACACAACTAATCTAACCAAATAATGCAGTTATTATTTGTTGTTAAGTATTGATAGTTCATATTTAATTACTGTACTGTATAATGATGATTAAAGAAAGTGCATCGTTTAGCGAATGAGGAATTATTTAGTTCTTTATTTATTTATGGTATTTATTTTGAACACGCATGGCAGCAAACAAGCTGAATTACACGTGCTAAACATTCAATTTAATCAAAACAAACAATGTGATTCGCATAAACGCGAACCATAATTGTGAAATATAAGTTACTATAAATTACATTAAAACCACATAATAGATTCAAATGTTAAAAAATTACATTATTGCGCTTGTCTTACTAATCATGAATTAAAGTTCACTTATTGTACAAACAATATAATTCATAATGCTGAATTGTATAAACCTTCGTTAAACGGTAAACCCTGTTACTGCTTATTCAATAACAAAAAGTACATACCGGTAAGAAGAGAAGACCACCGACCACTAGTACGATGACGGTGAAATGGTTCATTTTCGACGTCGACATGATCGTCTGCATCGTAGAAATCACACTCCAACGTTTAATTCGCAGAGGCCCAGTTTTGCAGTTGCGAATGTCTCGATATTGCGTTGACGTTGTATTATTCCAATGCGGCGTTGTAATTCTGCAATTAAAAGGTAAAATACGGAACAGAATTATGTTAATATTGCGTTGACTTTGACGAAATACAAAGAGCATTGTATCATTCAGATGCGGTATTGTAAATCTGTGGTTATAATATAATGGTGGAAAATAATTATTTACAATTATTATTGCGTTGACTTCCCCGTCACACACAGCACGTTGTATTGATTTAATGCGGAATTGTACATTATGTGGCTTGAAATGAAATGGTGAAAACATTAATTATATTGCGTTGACTTCCCTCACAAGTCATATAGAGCGTTGCATTATTCCATTGTGGTGCTGTAAATCGTTGGTTAGAATAATTATTAAATTGGGAAACAAATTATCCGTATTATTGCGTTGACTTTCGTGACATATAATAGCACGTTGTATTATTCCAATTCCAATGCGGTGAACAGTTGTAGATTTGTGGTTAAAAATTAAAAAGCGAGAAATGTGGTTCATTTAAAAGTATCGTTATCTGTGCTAGGAGATGAATGTTTTTCCGTGACCCATTTCAGTGGGATCACACAACCCAATTTTGTGCTCCGAGCTCTGTAATTACGAAGAATGTTCCTTACGTAGAATCGTAGATTACGTAGAAAGACAACGTGCAGTGCATTCGCATCTGTTATTCCGTATAGATGAAAATCGTGACGTGAAAGCGAAAGAAAAGGAAAAACATGTCCCATGTGAGGTCATTATAAAAAAGAGACGCTAACTAACCCGGTTTTAAGCGACATTTCCATTTCAATTATTTATTATCGTTCAGTGCATTTATGCAAGTCATGAAGCAGATTATACAGATGAATAAACAAACATCCGCGAGCTACGAACTGTGTGCGAAGATACACTAATGCAGTCAATTGGAATACAGCAACATGAAACTGTATATGATACTAATAATTCATGAATGCATGCAGTGCTGGGTAAATATTAGTATTGCCTGAATAGTTATTGTACAAATAAACACATTATTTACGGTTATAAATAGCAACGTTTTTTTTATATTCGTGCAAGAATGCACTTTTGACATAATTTCCTGGTTCATGGACATAATGACGAATAAACAACTGAACAAATGAACAACACATTCCATGCTATTATTGCTTCTCAAACATTGGCTAATTCGCTCTGCCAACGCATTTCGCTTTATTAAAGTGATCCATTAACTTTTACAAATTCTATCAAAATCACTCGGAGCTTTCACATTTCTCGTGTACCTTGTTGTTTGGCTTGTATTATGGTAACAGAAGTAAAAACATTAAAAAATGGGTTTTGATTTTTCGAACGTCTCCCTTATTAAAGAGATATTAAAGGGGCAGAACAGTTTTGGTAAGGCTGGGCTTTAGTAACCAAAACCTACACATTACAAACTAATAGATATAACTCCACCATGCTCGAAAAGTATAGAAAATTACAAATGACTGAGTAAAAAGCCTGTTATTATTTAAAAAGAGCCATTTACACACAAGAGGGCGCTTTCTAACAAAGCATTGGTTTCAACCATTTTTCATACAAAATTATGCATGTGATGTTTTGTTGAAATCATGATTAAATAGAGAGATCAACAACAACTATTTAAAAACCTCTTTTGAAATTTTTTGAAAAAGTGTAAGCATTTTTAAAATTTGTAAAAAATCATCGAATAAATCTGGGGCCCAGATTTATTCCGATCTGATATATTTATTGATATTTCAGCCGTTTCTGAACCGATTTTGATCAAATACATTTTATTCTGCCATTAAAATGGTATGCTCTTTCAAATTTTACACACAATTTTTCATTATCTCACAAAAAAATTATTTCGTGCAGCGCCCTCTATACCAAAACTAAACTACCCCTTTAAGGCATACGTGGCAAGCGGCTCTCAAAGCACGGACTATCTGGCTTGGGAGGAAGAGATATTAATTATACGGTCTATTAATTGCACGTATAAGGATTTTAATTATAAGCAACTGTGAAATACGTATTGCAACGTATAAAGTGTCTGACGATTTTGGGTCCAAATTGATGTCCACATTGTTTGGACAAACTACAAAGTCAAAATCAAAATAGTTTACGTTTCATTTAATATCCCCATAGGCATGTGTACAAATTTCGACAGAGAAACTAGGTTTTCTCAACAACAAAAAAAGAAGGGATTTAACGCTATTTGGAATTAAGCTCTTCAAATAGACTACATACATAATGGAAATTTACACTCTATGAATCGATATTTACATTAATGAGTTTATATATCGACTTTGTTTGCTAATGACTTCATGAAATGTACCAGAAAACGGCATTAATTATACGGTGTAATTACACGTGTAAGTATAAATAGGAACCTGTATAATATTATGTATACAACGTAAAAAGGGTCTGACGCATTGGGGTTGACAAATAGACCGCAGACAGAATGGACAATTACACTCTATGAATCGATAGTTACATTAACATTAATGAGTTTAATATATCGACTTTTTTGCCAGTAAATTCATACAATGTATCAGTAAACAATATTACTTATACGGTGTAATTACACGTGTAAGTATTAATAGAAACCTGTAAAATTATGTATACCACGTAAAAGGGTCTGCCGCATTGGGGTTGACAAATAGACCGCAGACAGAATGGACAATTACACTTCATGAATCGATAATTACATCAAAATTAATGAGTTTACATCGACTTTGTTTGCTAATGACTTCAATTAATTGTACCGGGAAACGATAGTAATTATACGGTGTAATTACACGTGTATACGAATGTATACATCCTATATAAAAAAAAAAGGGTCTGACGCTTTGGGGTTGACAAATATACCGCAGACATAATGGACGATTACCACTGTACATGGATCGCTAGTTATATTAATGAGTTTATATCGACTTTGTTTACTAATGACTTCATGTACCAGGAAATGATTATAAATATACGGTATAATTACATGTCTGCGGAGTATAATAATAGGGAAACCTAAAAAGGGTCTGACGCTTTTGGGTTGACAAATCGAGCGCATACTATACACAATGGAAAGTAACACACCATGAATCGATAGTTACATTTATGAGTTTATATCGATTCTCTGCTCATGAAACTTTCATAAAAAATGCAGACACAGATATTGTCATGTTTCTAGAAATGTAGGGAAAGTCGATATTATGACGACGGCATTTTCCGCGAAATGATATACACGAATTGTGTGAGAAAACACAAAGAGAGGGTATGAACGCATAACGTATTTTTTTCTATGAAATGTAATATTTCATATTTAATATGTTATGTTATAATCACCATCCGCTCTCTCCCTCTTTCTCTTTAGATATATTCTTCCCCCCCCCCCCCCCCCCCACCTCTCAGACCCCTTAGATCTGCGTTCTAGTTGTAAATCAATGTTTCATTCATATTGATAACGTTATGGTCCATGTTCATGTTTGGGGTGATACTAGCATGGGGTCTGTTCCTTTAAGTTTAACATTGTATTCATGATTAATAAACAGATCGCAAGGAATAAGCAGGATCTTTTCAGAAAACATTTTCAAAAAATGTTTTTGTGGACTTAATATGCATACATAATTTTGTAAATAAGTCTCGAAAGTGGTCGTTGGTCTTCGGCGACCTACTCTTTTGTTCAGGGAGCCATTGTATGTCCATGCATGAGAGGCTATCCTTTCACCTATGTGCGATAATCCTCCCATTCAGATCCTCATTGGACAAAAGACATTTTGCAGATACATTCCAGCGATTGTGATCAGCTATTGTCTAGATCGTGGCTAGAGCGTAGCCCGGTCTGACGGCGGCATGAGTTACGTATTCGCAGATTTATGCTACGGTCACAAATGCTCCGATTTGGGCTTCGGCGCCCGTACGATGCCACTTTTAGGTAAAATCTTGCGGGAATCTTGCGGCGCCCGCACGGGTGCCGTGGCTACCATACGGTCGCTGTTGCATTTTTCCTCGCCGTACGATGTCAAAAAAAAATAAATAAATGCATCGTACGATATTTTACTTGCCGTAAGCCCGTAGACACATCGTAGAGAGCATCGCACGGGCACCGCAAGGGCATCGCACGGGCACAGCACGGACATCGTAGCCCTTTGTCGAATATCGTACGATTTTGAGACTGAATATTTGGCCACTCAAATCATACGGGTACCGTGGAGTCACCGTAAGAGCACCGTAAGGCACCCGTACGGGCACTAAGATTGTGTTCACGGGAGCCGTACGATTTATGTTTTATTTTAAGACAAAACTCATCGTACGGGCCCCGGCAAATATGTGCCTGCTACTCTAAAATACAGCAGACATCGTACGATATCACAATTTCCCAAATTCGTAGAAAATCCGCCGTAGGGAGAAAAATCGTACGGCGCCCGGATCCTTTGTGACCTAGGCAATACCATGCATTATATAGGGAATGACTATGTTTACCTTTTTGATCGAAGCGTGTAACCTTAAACTGCTCAAACGAATATGAAGAAAAAAGAAATTGATTGGAAAAATTCAAATTCTGTATCAAGTTCAACGTATTGGGATTTTGAGAAAGGCATATTGTGCATCTCCTTTTACCCAAGATATTCATCCATTACTGGGAAATTTCATCCCTAGTTTTGTTTTTTGACGGATTGCACTAAGTCTCCGGAGTAGGTAAGACTCATCAATTAAAGGGATCTAGTAACTTTGTTGACATTTGCAAAAAGTGATGAGTGGTTGATACAATGTATAGTATTGTTATCTGATATGTCCACTGGGTGTTGTGTGAAAAGTTAAATGGACGTTATATGGCCGAGTAATGAGGCAAAAAAGCAAAGTGATATTCACTAAACTCATTGCACTCGGGTTGTACACGGTTTTGACGATCCAGTGGATTTTTCAACATCTGAACACTTCAATCGTACATATCTTTTTAACGAAAGGGAAATTTGAAAAACCGAAAACTGTCCCATGATTTTATTATTAATACGAATACAACAAGGTATGAGGGAACCGCTTGAATTCCAATTGGATTTTGAGGATTTGGAGAATGTTACTAAAAGTCCCTTTAACGTGTAGTCCGATTGTTTCTTTGTGGGGAAAAAAAACGATTGCTTTCAACAATAATCTAGAATAATTATTCTCTTCATAAAGATATCCATACTAAGCTTGACCACGGATATTGTTCTTACCCCTATGGACCTATTGTATTAGTTTACGCAGAGAACTTAGGTTATTTCCTTTCAAATGTATTGTACATTCTAACGGAATCGCGTTCTTTGGCATGTTTACATCACACCCATTTTGTATCCACATAATAGCAAATAAAAGAAATCCATCACGTTTTGAAAGTCGCCCTTTTTAATAATTCTCAATCACAATATTGTGATGAAATACAAATTGTACCATGTGTTTTGAAACCATCTTATTTCGTGTGATGTAATATTTATGGAAATACGACTTTAGAAAATCAATTACTCCAACACTTTTGCTATCAAAATCGTGAAAGACATACAATGTATGTAGTATCAAGGTCATATGAATTATAATAAAAAGCAGTACACAATCATAAACTTGATATGCAAGCTGGCATTTTAATGGCTTGGTACGAACAGTCACGTCATGTTCACGTCACGTCACGTGAAGGTTCTGTACCTTTTGTGAAACAGGTCACCCAAATCTACGAAGTGTTGGGTTACGTGACCCAACAGTTTGTAGATATACTATATGCAATTCATGAAAGCTCACGTAAATTGGCGCTTGCGTAAAACAAATTAATGTAAATTGTCGTTGAGAAGAGACTAATTCTCGGTAAATTTAATCGTGAACGAACCGTCCTTAATACCAATTATAGGCGTACACAGGCCTGGGGGCAGGGGGATGGACACCCCCTACCCCCATCCCCACCCCCTTACATAATTCAAGAAATGTCTTGGTCTCGGCCTCGAAATTTGTGACCGGTCCTGGTCTCGTCCTCGGCTGCGGTCATTTTCTACGGACACCCCCTACCCACACTCCCCCCGCCTTCAATTTGTCTGACGAAATATCCCCCCCCCCTACACCCACCCCTTGACAAAATCCTTGGTACGCCACTGCCTACAAGTAGCTAGTTCGATGATGTCAAATACATTAATTGATTTATTTAATATTGATTGGTTGGTGTGATTGTTTCATTATAATGATTGACTGATTAATTGATAGATTGACTCGATTCAATAACCATAAATAAACACTATTAATCAAATCATTGTTTTTTTACTTTTAAACTCATTGATCACTGCAACTGTCACTCACTCACTTTCACAGGCATGCACATACAACGCCTAAAAGGGCCAGTACGCTGAGCGTGGCCAGTGAAAAAAATAAAATTATGCTAGGAGAGCAGCGAAAATTATGCTTATTATGCCAAACCCTCTTTTGGAGCCGAGAGTCATTTTTTAGACCGAAACCAGGACATTTTGAGTCCTAGACCAGGACCCATTGGTTGAAAAAAATCCTGTAAGCGGGGGGGGGGGGGGGGGGGTGGGGGGTAGTCGTAGAAAATTTTCGAAGCCAAGACCTGGTCCCGTCCCAAATTTTCGAGGCCTAGACCAGGCCTCCAGTCCAAAATTTTCGAGGTCTAGACCAGGACCCATTGGTTTGGAATCCTGTAAGCGGGGGGGGGGGGGGGGGGGGGTAGTCGTAAGAATTTTTCGAAGCCTAGACTGAGAATTTTCGACGTTTTTGAGACCGAGACCAGGTCCAGTCCCAAATTTTCGAGGCGAGACCAGGATTTTGACACAAATTCCAAGGCCAAGACCAGGATCTTCGAACTAGAATTATGCTAAAAAGAGTCAAATTATGCCAGAATTAGTAAAATTATGCCAGGCATAATGCTAGATGCCAAAAGGGTCAAAACTATGCCAGAAAGCATAATTATGCCAGAACTGGCCACATAGGTACGCTCAGACGTCGAGCACGGGAACTTCAGGCGTATGCGAACTGAATTGTCCGCTGCGTGTAGCAATTCAGCTGGAAATCAACATTTGCCAAAATCCACGCACGACACGTCTTTAGAAATACTCCAATAACAAGACAAATAATGCAAGTGGTATGGTTGTACATTACCTAAATGACAGAACTGCATATTATCGTCTCAGATTACTCTGAATTATGCACGTACATATTATAAACATAATGATTGAAAAGATTTGATAAGGGGGTATCGGCATTTTCGTCGACATTTTTAAATCTCTTTGTTGTTGTTGTTGTTTTAAGTTTATTGGCGTTCTTCATTCATTTTGAATATTTACGCCAATCTTTTTTTGTTTTCCTTCTTTCTTTTGTCTTATTTATTTCAACTCAAACTAATTGCTCCTTTTAAAATAATATATAATATGTATCTTTTTATATACACGTTTCTTTTTTTTTTTTTTCCCTCATATAAACAGGACCAAAATTAAATTATATTGAGAATATATAAATGTGGGGAATCAATCACTTTTCCTTGTCCGCTGTCTAGGTATCATCTGGCCAATCCGGCTCCGTACGTCGAGCAGACTTCTCAGCTTTAATAGCCTAGGCCCCTCCGATACACAGACAAGGCAGGTCAATGCCATATTTTTTTCTTTTCTCATAACCGAATTTCCAACATACATAACAAAATATTTATATTCATACAATACAAGAGTAAAGCAAACAGATTGGCCTTTCAAAGGTGCGTGTGCAAAATTAAATACTTCATACAAAATAATTATCAATCAATCAATCAAAATCTATTTGTCCTAATGACATAATCTATCAATGCTCTTTGGTGAGCTAAAACTTCAGATTTTAACAAAAATACAATATGATCTTGATGTGTAATTCCACATTCACACATCAACATTGCTCGCTCAATCAAATATTGAGGGCAATGGCATAAAAAATGTTCTAAAGTTTCTAACAATCCACAATGTGAGCATAATCCAGTTTCATGCTTATTTATTACTACTAAATTAGTATTTAAACCAATATTTCCCATCCGTAAACGGTGCAATATAGATTCAAATTTTCTATTATTCAATTTACAACAGTATGTCTGAGTTACATTATTTTGAATATTTTTCAAGGGAGATTCGGTGTCCTCCCATCTTTGTTGCCATTTAACATAATACTTTTGTTTAATCATACAATTTATTTCACTTCTACTTAATTTATTAAAAATCTCCTTTTTTTTCTTCAAGCCATTTTTTGCTTCTCTATCAACCATTTCATTGTCTTTAACACCACAATGACTCGGTATCCACTCAAAATTCACCACAATTCCTTGTAAGTTCAAGTGAGTGCATAATACCAATATTTCATATACAAATGTATCTTCTTTATTTATTCCATTTTGTATGGACTGTAGTGAACTTAAAGAATCACTACATACCACAACTCCTGTGTGAAGGCTAGGGAGTTGACATAACCATTCAAGAGCAAGTGCAATGGCAGCCATTTCTGCTCTATATGATGAGGTATTGTCTTGTAATCTCTTTGACTGAGAATAATTATAATAAGAAACATAAAAGGCAGCAGCTGCTCTTCCTGATTCTGGGGATTTGGATCCATCAGTAAAAATAGACTTTGTGCGTGTGTGTCTAGTCTTAGTAACAAGCGTTTGCAATTTAAAAAATCTTGATTAAACGCTCACGTCACGATTTGGTTAACGCGACACTTCGAGTTTTACCGGCATGGAAAACGACAAATTGTTGGGTCACTTTACCCTACACTTCGTAGATTTGGGTGACCTGTTTCACAAAAGGTACAGCACGGTTCACGTGACGTTAACGTGAACGTGACGTGACTGTTCGTACCAAGCCCATTTTAATCATCGTCTTACTATTGCACTTCAGCCAGTACGGTGGCTTCGAGGCAGCTTAAGGAGATTATTTTTCTGATTGTGTTTTATCAAAATATCACTAATGTTTTTGTTCAAGGTTGTGTTTTCATTGATATCTTTCCCCAGGCCTGGAATACACTACAGGATGCGTCATTTTCCATATAGAAATTAGAAAAAGAATTATTTTAGTGATAACGTTTTTATTTTTTATTTTTCCCCAGGCCTAGAATACACTAAAGGATGCGTCATTGTGCGTATGGAAATTCGAGGGAAAAAAAGTATTTTAGTGATATCGGTTTTCCGTCTTTCTGTTTGCTTGTGGCACTGCTTGGCGGTAAAAAAATGATATAATTATATAAGGGTGTTGAGACCTTTCATACTTTCTTTAACGTGATTGTAATAGGTTGATGAATAGAGAATAAATGAATTCCAAAAGAAGCTAAATCCACTTTTTCAAATTTGAGGAAAAGCACGTTTCTTTGTCCAACTGTGTACACATGCCTATGTGAATATGAACATTGAAGATTTTGATTTTGATGGTGTAATTTGTCATACAATTTTGATTTCTAGATAGCTACGTAGCCTATTAATTATACCGATATCGTTTTTACTCAATTTCTATGGAAAGTGGATTTAGTGCCTCTTGGAACTAAGCTCTTCAAATAATGACTACAATGATTTATCGCACGATCCTCAATTCATGCATGTAGAATAATGTACGAATACGTGCCATCATTTGGCGGGGACTGAAATATTTTGCCCGGATAACATCATTCCCGATCTTACCTTACCCATAGAAAAAAAAAGGGGGGGGGGGGAGCTCATCGCCAGAGAGATAGCCCACCCCGAAAAAAAACACAACCAATTTTGCTTGAAAATGTCATGATATCGCCCGGAAAGGACGTGTGACCCATATGAGGAGCCCTTTGCCCAAATAACATTCAAATATAAATTTAGGTTGTCTCGGCCAATTTCGTATGCTTCTCATTCGTTTTGATAAGCGTGTCATTCAATTCCGCGAAAGTGAGCTGAAGGCTTGCAATTGTGGTTCAAAATTGCATTTTGTTTATACGATTTAGCTCTTCGGTCAAGTGATTTACCACCAGCATTCATTTTTTTTTTTTAAACACGCTATTTGCATTCAATTTCGCCAACGGATTTCACGGAATGCGGTATTACGAAATCACGAATTTTCTGGCTTTAAATTGAATGACAATTTTACCAAATAGAAACACGTTTTAAATCGATTGCAAACAAAATGTTTTCGTAGATTGTTATATGAATTCGAATGCTAAAAAACGCATTTGAACTTCAAAATACAGCTGCGGTGACAAAATCGGCGAAATTGAATGTACAACAAATGAATTCGTTTGGCCAACTTACGAAATTTACCGAGAAATCCTATATTATTTGCCTGAAAATTACATGATTCTCCCCGGAAAGTACACATTTTACCCAAATATGAAATAAATTGCCCGACATGACATGTTTTGCCGACATTGTAGGCGCCCTCACCCGATTACTATGACATGATTTGCCCTAATTTCAGGTGCCCTTAGAAAATAAATTATTATTGCGGGGTGCAGCCCCCGCCCCCCCCCCCCCCCCCCTTCAATCTTTATACGCCTATGCGTAGACTCCCAGAACACTTATTACAGGAAGCGTACTGCATTCGGTCTTCCGACAATCCGACTTTTTTTTTCTGACAAGGATTATTTTCTCCCATCGATCATCATGTCACTAAAATACAGATCGAGAACAACACAGTACAGCATTCTGGAACGAGAGACCTAAACGCTGATATTTTTTTGTTTTGCATTTTGTGTGTGTGTATGTGTGTTTACAAAAAGTAATTTTGATAATATTTTTTCTGACAAGATCATTTATTACTATCGATCAACATGTCATTTAGATGTAGATCAAGTAAAACACGGATAAATAATATATGTTTATATTTTTTTCATAAAACATTTTTTTGGGGGGAACCAGGAGTTATTTCAAAATGATTATACAATGTATTTCTCTAATTTGAACTTTAAAATTTATTTGTTGTTAATGTTTCATTAGCTTCATAAAATGAGATGATTTTTTTTAGATTTGTCATGAAATCATACACAGTTAAATAGTTCAAGTTCAAGTTCAAGTTCAAGTTCAAGTTCAAGTTCATTTTATTGTCCATAAGGAAATTTGTTGCGTTACATGCAATAATTGGAGAAATACAAAATACAACATATTTACAACAAAATATACATTTACATAAATCAAAGGTCATTAGTCTGTTCATATTTAAGACAAAAAAAGATGCTTAATACATGATGTTTATAAACATTTTCAAACAATATATATTTTAATCATTTTAGTAATTTTGTGTGTCCAAGAATTATATCCATATATCGAACATTTATCATATCAAATAGTTTTATATTATTCAAAATCAATATCATTCCATTTTATTAACATGCTCATAATTATCAATTCCTTTATATATGAAATTAAATGTTTAAACTATATTGCTAATTCCATATCATTCAAATTATTACCAATATTAAAACTAGACATATTCATATAATTATACTCATTCTATAATACATATTGCAGAGTATATAATTATCTTAATTCGACACAATTTAACATAGTATTGTTTATTGAAACTGCATAGAAATGTATCATATAATTATGCACGTAGTTCATTATCAAATTAATAATTATTTTAGAATATTTCATTCCCATAAAGTCTATCAATTTGTAATTAACCACTATTTAGTGTTATAAATTGAATGAATGTATTTACATAATATATTTATACAATAAAGGCAATATATATGAAAGCTAGTATTATACATATCAAATCAGTGCATAGCATTATTTTATGTGAGTAATTATAATTATTTATAATAAACTATAATCATAGTAACATAAACAAAACTAAGGAACCAAACATTTGCAATATTAACATTGAAATTGAAATGATCAATTTATCAAAAGTCATACAAATCAACTAATTAATCAATGTAATAAATTATTTCCTAATTGTAAGTAATTTACTTAAAATTAATTTTACTTATTTCAATTCAATGTAGTACATGACATAAGCATAATAGTACATGTACAAACAAACAGTAACACCATTTAAAACTAGGAGTAAGACCTAAGGGCCGAATTTATATAGCCTCAAGTTCTATGCTATCTATTTTTCATTCAATAGCCGAATTGAGTATATCTAGGAACAAGAAAAGACACAATTAATACAATTGTATGGCTTAACTTACACAAAATTGTTACCGAATCAAAAAAAGGAACAAGAAAAGACACAATTAATACAATTGTATGGCTTAACTTACACACAATTGTTACCGAATCAAAAAACATAAATCATAATACATTTTTAACAATAACTTATATTTGCTTATCTTATTTGCAAAACAAAACAAAATATTGTATATTTTGTCAGCAATTTAACCCATTGCCTACGGGAAAATGTCGGGTCCTGTATTAACTCTATGGAGATTGCACTGTCTAGTATAGGGGGGAAGGTTAACATAACAGTACGTCAACGGCATAGCGTATCAAATATTTTTTGTCGCCATATGCTAGGTCTACTCAAATGTAACTGTATAGGTTTAAATGCATTTGTTGGTCTAACAGCGTGCCGCTAAGTGTAACTTTCACGACTCGGTGTCCGATTTTATCTCTTATTACTCTTATTACTATAATTATCATTATTTTATTATTATTATTATTTCCATATCATATCTAACGCCCACGGCGTCACGTGCAAGGCCAGCTATATACACAGCCTTCCATTTGTATAGCAACGTTTGAGAAAGGGAAGGGTGCAGCTAAGTCACTTTTAGTTTTAAGTCGGAGACCATGCACGTTTAAAGTCAGGGATCATTGTAGAAACCAGATTCAACTCTTAAAACAAATATATTATTAAATTTGGATAGATATTCCCCAAATTAGAAATGTATTGATTCTATAGGCACATGAAATGATAATAGATTAGTGGTGGGATCAAATGAAGAAGTTGGACGGTTTATATGAATCAATACCGTAACAAATGTTGTTGTGCTTGTTGGTGTATAAGTATGCTTCATATCAATACTTATAATACCAGTGTCCACCGTCAAGACACTCATTACTAGGTGTCAATTAACGAACCCAGTGACAAAGCCAAAACATACCCGAACAAACACTATGCTTTAGGCAATGCGATGCTTACAAACAAACACACAACACACACACAAACAAACAAACAAACAAACAAACAAACAAACACACAAACCACCACACACACACACGCACGCACAAACAAACACACACATATATATGGTTACAGTCCGTTATTCCGAAGGTTCGTTATTCCGAAGGTTCAGTTATTCCGAAGGTTCGTTATTCCGAAGGTTCGTTATTCCGAAGGTTCGTTATTCCGAAGGTTCGTTATTCCGAAGGTTCGTTATTCCGAAGGTTCGTTATTCCGAAGGTTCGTTGATCCGAAAATAAAATCGGGTTTGTTATTCCGAAGGTTCGTTATTCCGAAGGTTCGTTATTCCGAAGGTTCGTTGATCCGAAAATAAAATCGGGTTCGTTATTCCGAAAATTAAATCGGGCTTGTTATAATACTATAGTTTGTGTTTTTAAAATTTAATTTACAGCCTGCATTAAGCATACCCCTCCCCCTTTCCCTCCCTTGGCCAGACCAATCAAACATTTAAGTTTATTTTATCTCTTTATATGAAATTATAGCATTATAACAAACCCAAATTCATTTTCGGATTAACGAACCCGATTTCATTTTAGGAATAGCGAACCTCCGGAATAACGAACCTTCGGAATAACGAACCTTCGGAATAACGAACCTTCGGAATAACGAACCTTCGGAATAATGCAACAAATGTTCGGATTAACGAACCCTATTTCATTTTCGGATTAACGAACACTCAGGTATAGGAAATTTGCGTGTTCGGAATAACGAACCTTCGGAATAACGAACCTTCGGAATAACGAACCTTCGGAATAACGAACCGCACCCATATATATAAACAAACGAGTGCGTGCAGAGACAGGTGTGAACCGTACTAGTGAGTATACCTGAATAACTCAGCTTCGCACCAGATATCTGCATGACATAATATAAACGTGATGCGTTTATAACATTATATATACTGCAGGGACATTGACCCTGACTAGAATTCGTACAATTATGATAATTGATTGGTTAGCAAACTATACTGTCGATTCAAATCTATTTAAGGCCCTCTTGGTCCATATTCATAAAACCACACTGTCTTAGTTCCATGCTATTGTGATATACAATACAAAATTATGCAGCAAGATATCCCCTTATCATCCAAGCAAAGGCGTAGGAGGCGGGGGCAGGGGGCAGCACCCCCCCCCCCCTATACTTTTGAAAACAGCATGATTTTCATATTCTGGCAAACTCCGAGATGTCATTTAATAGCAAAACCGTCTAATATTCGGGCAAAGTATTGTTAAGTTTTCGGTCTTACCCTCAAAAATAAATAATGTTTGAGCTTCGAAGACCGTTTTCTCGCCTGTAAGGTGAAAAAGCGGGAAGGATAAAATATTCGGGAAATAGACCGCATCCCCCCTGAAAACAAAATGTGTAAGTCAAAGCAATCGAGGTTAATGCTCACCAAGAATCCCTTCCCACAAGTTATTGAGGTCGTATTGCACTGTAATCTAATAAGCTGTTATACACCTAACCATCATAACAGCCACATACAGTGGCATAGGGCCTTGCCTAAAGGTTTAGGAATATATAAGTCTTATTTTTAATCATGTTTTTATTGCTGTATAACTGATTTTATTGTTGTTCAAAACTAAACATATATTTATCATGTATCAATTATTATATTACGTATTAAAACTAGCAATAGTGTTAAATGCGAAATGTATAACTTACATCCTTGAATCTCTAAGCCAAACTAAACAAATATTAAAGGGAGATAGAGTATGCACCGCATCTAACAGCAAGGAATATATTCTTGTGTCGTGAACAATCCTGAACTCGCCCTCACCTAAAGCGTGCAGCTTTCAGTTGAGTTGAGCTTTTCTAAATATTACGATTTTTGTTTTGTTGAATGTCATCCTCTGATCACTCTGGATCGCATGTCCCGCTTAAATCGTCCCACATCCGTCATAATCCATGCGAATCAACATAACACCCCACCATCCTGTCATCGATTAAGAGCTGGAAATGGAACCCGAAGGAAGATGTAGGTATAGTGCGGAGGTATAACCAGGGTCGACCCGGACGGGGGTTAGAGGTGGGGCAATTATTCCTATGACAGCGGGCTCGGGGCACGCCGGAACAACGTTGGTATACATGTATATATATAGTTTAATGTTATGCACTGTAAAGTATAATTTATTTTAAGTGAAAATAACCAAATGACAATTGTCTATAGCAAACCCACTTTTAAAATAAAGGTATCGGATTGGATTCCTGGCAAAGCCCAATAATCTTTGCTGATGTGTATTTTGTTTCTGGTCAGTTCTATCAATGTTCAATTAACTTTACGTGTAATTGCCTTACAAGGGCGCGATGAGCACAAGACTTTCCTAAATTTCGTTGAGGGGTAGATAAACCCCCCCCCCCCTCCTTTCTTGGGG
>JBAMJV010013621.1:0-19923 GCA_037951105.1 Echinarachnius parma | reverse complement strand
TCATCAATATTCGTTGCTGGGGTTCTAAAAATAACATAGTTAGTTTTATTCAGATTTAATGATAGCTTATTATCATTTAGCCAACTTGCAATTTTAGGTAATTCAATATTGATAGTACTAATCAAAACATCAACATTATTGTGCGAGAAAAGTAAATTGGTATCGTCCGCAAACAAAATATAAGATGCAACATTAGATGCATAAATCTAATCATTAATATAGACTAGGAATAAGAGGGGTCCAAGGATTGATCCTTGTGGTACACCACACGTTAAGTTTAGTACATGGGATTTAACTGAATCAAACTGAACATACTGTGTTCTATTGTTAAGATAATCCTTAATCCATGCCAATGGAGTGCCCCGTATACCATACCGCTCGAGTTTGTATAAGAGTATTCTGTGGTCTAAGGTGTCGAATGCTTTCGACAAATCCATAAAGATTCCAATAATATATTCTTTATTTCCGAGTGACTGGGTTATTCTATTATACAAGTCTAGAACTGCTAAGTCCGTGGAATAGTGTTTGCGAAAACCATATTGGTTGGGGCAAAGGACATCATATTTCTCAAAAAAGTCATACATTTGATTAAAAATAATTCTTTCTAGTATTTTAGATATGCATGGGAGGATAGATATGGGGCGATAATTCTGACATTGATTTGGATCATCCTTTTTAAAAATGGGTATAACTTTGGCCAATTTAAATGCATTTGGGTAATTACCAGTACAAATTGACAAATTCAATACATGACATAATGGTTCAGCAAAGCAATAAATTATCTTTTTCAAAATAAATGTATTCAACTGATCACGACCGGTAGATTTAGTGGATTTCAACTGTTTTGTTATTTTGATGATCTCACTTGCATCTACCGGCTTAAAAAACATAGTATTATCAAATTTGTTAGGTAAAAAGTTCACAAAGGAACCATTTTCTGAATCGATTGTGTTTGCTAAATTGGGACCAATATTTACAAAGTATCTATTTAATATATTTACAATACTCTGTGGATCACTTGCTTTTTCATTACCATCAAACATTTCATGTGGAACTATAATATTTTTATGCTTACCAAGTAAGTCATTAATTACACGCCATGTGGCGGCAATGTCACCCTTGACCTTGCTAAATTTTCCATTCCAAAACTTCTTGCGGGATGATTTCAACAATGCGTTTAAAATGTTTCTATACTTTTTATATTTTTTCCCGACGATTGACACAGTAAGGGTTTTTCACACGTTTTGTATGTAGTCTTTTTTTTAAATTAATTGAAGTCGTACGTACGAGATAATAAGTCGCACGGTCGAGATAAATTATGTCTTACGTACGACATAATAAGTCGTACGTACGAGATAGCGTCCGGGAATTTTTTTTGTATCCATGTCCCCAACGGGGCTTCGTAGATATATGGTCTATCTTTCAAATATTTGCTAAATATGACAGATTGTCGTATGATATTGATACAGTCTATATACACAAACAAAAGTTAAAAAACAAACTTTAAACAAATTGAAAGAATTTTTTTTTTTAAAGGTTGCATGCCATGGCCATCAAGGGCAAGGCAAATATGACATTGTTATGTTCTCGATCCATGCATGAGAATTTATTGGCAGGTAATGTTTTATTTTACATTAAATATTATGGAGGACAAAATAACAAAATGAGTCTCGGGTGAGGCCATTCAGTCTCAGTCATGTGTCCACATTTATGTGGTAATTTGCACTCTTTACTGTACAATTCCATAGTGGTACAGCCATATAGTCAAAGCAACAAATGGGAGAGAGGCAGAATAATCACAGAAGAAATTACCAGCAGAATGGACAGGCCGATGAAATAAGGAAAGCGAAAGAGATAGGAGGATATGCTGGAGTCATTTGCCTTGTAGGAAGCTGTCGAGCCACTGGTGTTGCCCCAAGGCCAAGCCACAGCAATGGGATAGGTGAGAACTTGATGATACACAAAATGCTTTTTTTAAACAAATATCGAAGCCTAATATTTTTCTTTGATAGTTATGACGTTAGTTTGTAGTTCAGGAAGCATGATATTATAATTATTATTTGTTTTATGGCTATAATAATGGACATGAGTATAGCCGTTATTGAGTAGGTCACTTGCTAAAAGTTAATTTAAATATAATTTTGCTGCTCAAAATTAAAGTGTTTTATTATTATGGCATTCTTAACAAAGTCGACATGCTAACATGTACATGTTAATTCGTCTCTGTAGGCTCGTTTTCAAATAGAATGCTGGTTTATAAAATGTCATTGATTACTTATCCCTTGAACATTCCAGTTTGCAGGTGAGCATGGATTGGATATAATGTGACCAAAACAAATGGTTTTAATTACTATTTTCTCTCTGTGACAGATTGTACCGTGACATTTCAAGGTAATAGGTATACTGTGCAAGACATTGACTGTGGGAACAAGACTTATAAATCTGAATGATGAAACTGTGTGTCATTGAATATAGTTTAGGTAACTAGACTGTGTATTCTACATTTTACAATCTATTGAGTACAACTTTGTTTTTATTTCCATGTTATGTATTATATTTCAGCTCATCAAGCAGCGTCTCGTGTCTGCAGTTGACGCCTGGATTTGCGGGGCTACCTAGCAGATAAAAGGCCACGACAGAAGGGATCCGCCCAAGCTGGAGAAGGACGACAGAGCAAGACGGGTTGGCAAGACGTGGTGTGGCAAGATTGGTAGAGCGTGTGCCTTCCAATGTGAGGTCCCGAGTTCGAGCCCAAGGTATGCCCATCATAGTTTGTTTTCAGCAAGAACATTATCCACATTTGCTGCTCTCGACCAAGGTGTGTGAATGGGCACCCGAAAAGATGGAAAGGAGTTACGGAGCACTGTGTGGACCTTGGAGGGGTGTTCATCTTTTAACCATTTTTGGTGCATCTTTACACTTAACTCAAAGGTGCAATGTTGCACCACACTGGTGCAACTGTGCACCTTTAACCTGTATTTACACTTACACTTACACTTACACTTAAATTTACACTTACACGTCTCTTTTTTAGGTGCAACTCTGCACATTTTCCTAAATATACAAGATTGCACTCTGAAGGTGCAAACGGTGAAGTATTAAATCTGAACCTTTACCAAAAGGTGACCTTTTGCACTTATATAGGTGCTCCCAATGTGGCAACGGTTTGCACCTAAACAGGTGTAAGATTAACCAATTTTTTCTTAGTGTGTAGTGTGTTGTCAAACATCAGCTGGGTGAGTTGTAGTCAGGATGGCCAGTGATTGATTTTGTTCTTATATTGCATGTAATTGTATTAATGGTGGACATAAAGCTGAGCTTATGGTCAATCAATTGCTGGTATACATACAAAAGTATTCTACTTATAAAGAACATTTATTGAGATATCACTAAAAATGAAAGCGAGTGGCAAACAAATAAATATTATAATATGATTTTGTTGCATATATTTGCTTATTTAGCTTTGTGGAATGCGATTTTTTATTATAATCGCATGTTCAAGTCTGCTGTGTAATGATTAGTTCTTGTTAATTGTAACAGACTTATAAATTTATTATAGACGTTTTGAATCTATCTTTGTGTTAATAGAATGTATTAGATGCTAGCCCTCACACATTCATTTATTGTTCCGCAAGTTTTTATACTGAAAGTAAGGATTATAAACATGTTTATTTAGCAAACTTTGGAGATGGAGTATTATAATATTCTTTTGTTTGTAAATGTTTAGAAGGCAATGTTAAAGGAGCCTTAAGTATAAGATTACTCATAATCGAGTACTGATTGTGATGTCCCTTTTGTTTCTTTTCTGCATTTGCAGAGGTTTTTGTTTCTGTGTCAACTGCAGGTCTCAAATTGCCGCCCAAATAAACGTTCACTCTCTACTTCATTATAATCCAACGGCGACAAATATATGAATATGGTAAGAACAATTATAATACAAATAGATACAAGTAAATAATAAGTGATAAATAGAAAATCAAACATATTTTGATATTGATTTTGTTTGGGCAACTAAGAAGAGTAATACTATTGTTGATAATAAGATCGTCATTTACGAGCTTCAATCTATATTATAATGAACTGGTTTATGAGAAGTACCTGACGATAAGACTGCAAAATGTAGCAAGGGTCACCATGGTAGAGTAATTAGTAGAATTAAATGACTCGTTCATCTTTTTAATGTTAGGGAGTTTTCTATACTGCTTAATCAGACGCCGTTTTCTTTCAACTTAAAAAAGAGGGCATTCAACAAGATAATGGTATTCATCACCAATTTTCTGTGGATCACAACGCGGACAAAGGCGATTTAATCATCATTGTCCTCAATTTCAAAGGTATCCTTGTAAGATAAGCCTCCAATTTGCAAGTTCCTTTAAAAATAGGATTGTTTATGCACAGTGAAGTTGTGCCGATTATGGCAGTAAATCAATGTCAATCGTTGATTTATTGTATTTTGTGTCAAATTTATTGAAAATTTGGCACAATCATTCCACAAATATGACATTCCAGTTTGTCAAGTATCAATTTAATCATATACTACTTGACTAGGTTTCTTTATGGACCACATTCTAGCTGTGCCAAAAAAATAATCAGTCGCGATTCGATTAATCTAGATATAGAATGTCATCCAATTTCACCATACGCCATGAAGACGGCAGCACGTTTCCCGAATTTTAACTGCTTCTAATACAAACTTGTACAAAACCACTCTATTTTGTCAAATTTGATTCTTGGCCCCATAGCTCACTGCCGTAAAGAAGGATTGGTATAACTAATTTATCAAAGAGGTCTAACTCTAAATCAATAGGTAAGCTTAAACTTGACGTTTGTAGAATAATACTGTATAAAGTCTTTCTAGATTGTATTATCTGTTTATCACGTGCTTCTTCCATAAATCGACCATTATAATTGAATACCGTTCCAAGATAAGTATATATATTTACTAACGACTTCCACTTCATTATTTCCATAAGTAAATGTTGGTATTCTCCTCACTTTGCCTCTACAGAAGATCACTAAGATATCACGTTTAAATCATTAAGAATACAATAATCATAAATCACATTCAGGGAGTTTTGAAGCTTCTTTTAATTGGTAGCCAATAAAACAGTGTCGTCTGCAAACAAGAGAGTAAACAATTTAAAGAAAACCCCTAAATATTCTGATTTATTCGCAATGCCAGTAGTATTTCAATTCCATTGCTTTTTCCCAGCAATACATGAGTTAACTTCGTTTAAGAAAGTAGCAAAAAGAACGGGCGAAAGGTTATTACCTTGCCTAATACTCCAACTTCACAATAGAACACATCAGATTTATCTTTGCCATTCATCACTAATGAGTTTGTGTTTTTATAAATATTCTGGACTATCTTAAGAAATTTGCCATGTACATTATGCCTCAATAGCTTTTCCCATAACAAAAGCCTATTAACAGAATCAAAAGCTTTTCTGAAGTCCACAAAAACACAATATATCCGCCTTCTGTCTGAAAGATATAAACCTATTAATGGGCTAGTTTAGTTGTGGTAGAGATTTCGGTGCACAACGCGGTAACGATAGGTAATGAAAGAACTGAGTGTCGTTTTTGAAAGAACATGCAATTCTAATGGCAGAATAAGGTTGGTTTGGTCAAAATCGGTTCAGAATTGGCTGAAATATCAATTCCGATCGTATTTATTTTGGCCCTAAATAAATACGATGATTCTTTGGACAAAAATACAAAAATGCTAACACTTTTTCAAAAACTGTCAAAAGCGGTTTTTAAGTAGTTGTTGATGATCTCTATATTTAATCATTATTTCAACAAAACATCACATGCTCCCTTTTCATGAAAAATGGTTGAAACCTATGCCTTATTACAGAGCGCCCTCTTCTGTTTTAATGGCGCTTTTTGAATGATAAAAGGCTTTTTACTTAGCCGTTTGTACTTTTGTATACCTTTCGAGCATGGTGGGGTAATAAATATTAGTTTGTTATGTTACTGTTCAGGTTTTAGTTATTAAAGTTCAGCTTTACCAAAACTGTACTACCCCTTTAAATCTTTAATGAATGTAAAACGGATGCATAATCAACAGTAGAATACCCTTCACGGAATCCTGCTGGAATCCTGCTTGTAAAGAAAAACGTTTGGATTTTGAAAGTTGTATTTGACAGTCGGCATTAACGGAGGATAATAATTGGATGATCAGCAAAAATTTCCATAATTTCCCGAAGAAAATAAGCGTCCTGAGGCATTTTACGCGCGTTTTGCCGCGCACCTGTGGCAGCGCGCATGTCAATGACATTCCCATGCAAAACATTCACGTTCGGTAATACAACGCAACATTTTGCGTAGGGAAAAGGTTTCTTTTTGGAAGGGTTTACAAACAAATTGATTTGGAGAAAATTTGGGAAATTCTTGAAGATATTTTACATCAAATGTGTTCTTATGAGTTCATTCAGCTTCCCGTATAATTTCCACTTTGATTGTATGCATATAATGTTTGTTATGTGCCGTCAAACTAAGAGTATCCGGTAATAGGACACAGTACCGTACTTTACCTCATAATGATTTACATCAAACAGTGAAAACAGCTACAATGACCTTTTAAATGCGTGTACAAATGAATGGGAAAACTGCTGCGCGAAGTTCGATCGCATTTTATTGTAAATAAAAATGGAAGGGTTTCATGAACAGGCCAAAAAAAGTATTTGAAATTGAGTGATCTTAAAACAAAAACATGTTTATTATATGATGGGGGCATCGAACTTCGCGCAGTTAACTTTTAACACATCATTTCGACAAGAAATATACTGATTTGTATAATGATTCTAATACCAGTTTATTCAGAATATTCTGTAGTATAATAAACATGTTTTGCTTTTAAAGGGGTAGTTTAGTTTTGGTAAGGCTGAACTTTAGTAGCCAAAACCTGCACAGTAACATTATAAACTAATAGTTATAACTCCACCATGCTCGAAAGGTATACAAAATTACAAACACCTAGGTAAAAAGCCTGTTATCATTCAAAAAGAGCCATTAAAACACAAGAGGGCGCTTTTTAAAAAGGCATTGGTTTCAACCATTTTTCATACAAAATTATGCATGTGATGTTTTATTGATATAATGATTAAATAGCGAGATCATCAACAACTAAAACGCTTTTGACAATTTTTGAAAAAGTGCAACCATTTTTTTATTTTTTTCTAAAAATCATCTAATTATTTGGGCTCCAAATAATTATAAGATCAGATATATTTATTGATATTTCAGCCGTTTCTGGGTCGATTTTGACCAAATAAAGTTTATTCTGCCATCAAAATTGCATGTTCTCTAAAATTCGACACTGGGCTTTCCATTACCTCACAAAAAAATGTGATATGCAGCGCCCTCTCTACCAAAACTAAACTGCCCCTTTAAGATTACTAAATTTAAGTTACTTATTTCGACCTGTTTTTGAAACCCTTCCATTTTTATTTACAAAAGAAAGGGGATCGAACTTCGCGCAGCAGTTTTCTTATTTATTTGAACGCGCATTTAAAAGGCCATTAGCCGCATTCAGACGATAAAAGCAAATCTCGTGGTTATCTTGTGGTTATCTTGTGGTTTGCAATTCTTAAGAATATCTTGTGGTTTGCGCTCGTTTGAACACGCAAAACTCGTGGTTATCTTGTGGTTTCCAAACCACGAGATTGCGCACACTGCAAAAAATGCGCAATCTCGTGGTTATCTTGTGGTTATCTTGTGGTTTGCAAACCACAAGATAACCACAAGATACTAGTAAGATTTTGCGCAGAATGAGCGCGCGATACTTTTTTTACCGTCTGAACACAATCAGCTTCGAGACTCATGGTTTGGGTTGACCTCATGACCGAGATATGCTTCCGGTGTTAAAACAAGTCAAGTGAGCGCGCGTGACCTCAAATGAGAAAGGCGCGCATGCTACTTCCGGTTTTAATTCTTAAGAATTGCAACTCTCGAGAATTGGCATCGTTTGAACACACATTTTGAAGTTCTTAAGAATTGCAATTCTTAAGAATTGCAATTCTTAAGAACTTGGCTTTCATCGTCTGAATACGGCTATTGTAGCTGTCTTCACTTTCATTTTTGAGGCATTTTCATAAACGCTCAAAATAAAGAGGGATCGAACTTCGCGCATTTGTATGCATACGTAATGCTGTATGCAGCTGGCAAGTTAGCTACGAGAAACTAACTTCGCCAAGTTGTGTTCCGCGCGAAGTTAGATGTCCTGACCATAGAAGTAGTATATAACGTCGCATGCCCTGCATAAGAGCGCTAGCCGGTGCGCGCGCGAAAAAAACGTTTTCGAGATAATCGCGTTTTAAAGTTTTGAATACCTACAAAAACTGAACTCCTTAGTTTGCACGACTATTATTTGGATATAATTTAGGAAATATAAAGATCTGTCATGATACCAAATTGTAAAACCGAATTTTAAATACTTTTTAAGTTACGAGCGTTTAACTGCTAGAATCTTTCTGCCGGGACCGCCCGTGCGCGATCGTCTTCCCTGCAGAAGGGCCGTACGCGTCTAGCGCCCTTCTGCCGGGAGCAAACAAGCGCGATGCGCGCTGTCACAGAAGGGCGTCTTCCATAGGCGCGCGTGTTGAGCGAGCGTTCGACAGTGTGCTCTTAATACATAGGTCTATGTGTCACATTATGTGAAATTATTATGGAAATAGAGGTTTTAACGATTTGTTAAGTTAATAAATGTTAAAAACTCATGAAAATGCTTCTCATGGTTATTACAAAAAAATATGACTGTTCTTAGTGTTACGAAAATCCATGTTAATCGTAGTAATTGGATTATCTTATAAAGGACCTACATGTAAATCACATTAAATGTAGCCTAATTATTGTCTAATTAGAGTTATTAAGTTAATCTTTATCTTTCCCTGGCATTACTGTGACCGTTCCGTCATACCATGTATGATGATTGTATTTGTATGTTTCATTTGTCAAATAAATTATAATAATAATAATAACAATAATTATTATTATTCACCAACGCAAACACTAACACACAGACGCACAAATATAAACTCAGTCACACGTACACAAATTCTTACCCGCAACTGAACTCGCTTGTTTTCTATGTTAAATTATATTGTTTTAATCTATTATATTAGATTTCCCTTTAATCATTTTGGCTTGTTCTCATTGTTTTATCATAAAAGTCAAATAAATTCCTGCCACATGTTTATTTATCACCGGACTTAGTAAAATACAGTGCATCAACTAGCCATGCACAAATTTTTTTACTGTTACATAGCACTGTTAACTGGTCTATTCAGATGATAAAACAGTTGTTAACTTTGCTGTCGGGAAAATCATGGAATGTTCCCCTCTGGATTTAAAATGCTAATTCGTGAAGAAAATAAGTCCCTCGACATACGTCTCAGGACTTATTTACTCTTCCCTCAATAGCATTTAAAATCCCTAGGAGTGGAACATTCCGTGCTTTTCTTTCCGACACCAGTTAACAACTGTATGATATAACACAGCTGTAGAATAAATGGAGAAATTGAGATGCAACGTACGATCATATCTTTTAATATACAACCATAATTGTTCACAGTTAAATAAATGTAATTTGAATGCAATATTGAATTTAACTTGGCTCCAAATCAGAAAGTTGATTTTATTTAAATACACATATAACATAAAAACTAAATTAATTGAATGATAATGCACATAAAATTAACTGAATCCACTTATATAATGTACTATCAAGATTTATGCATTTTTATCATAGAACAATACAAATAGAGAATTTTGAATTCAGCTACAATTATAACATCTGAAAATGTCATGAATGTATTACTTTTATTTTATCATAATGGTAAAAATTAACAGCTGCAATGCTATACGATAAATATAAAATTCATTTGAAATATGATCATTATCAGTCACAGTTTATAAGAACCCATAATCGTGTACCTCTATTTTAGAAAGTTGAAATTTTTAAATAGAACAATCAGAATAAGCTTGATAAAGAATAATTCAGATAATTGCCTAAAATGTTGACAAGTCATGTTGGTACATGTATTGTACTACATGTATACAGATATGCTGCATGTATTTTTGTCATGAACAAAGAATTAATACATTGTTATTTCAATTCAAACAAAAAAGGAAACTGACCAGAAATAATATAAATCAATGTACATGAGCAAAGCCAAAGAAAAAAATACCGGGAATCAAACCTAGACCCCGGATTGCTTGATCGACCAGTACCAACCATTGAGCCACAGAGGCCCTTGAACTGTGGAGGTTTCTTATGAAACCCTTCTCATTGATTGAATAACTAGAAGCTGAGAACAATTCATTTGATGGTCGAGCACAGGTCAAGCAATCTTGAGGTATCTGGTTTAGTTCCCGGCCTATTTTTCTTTGCTCATTTTCATTTAAATTGTTATTTTTCAATTACCATTGCATTGCATATAATAATACATTGAATAATGATATATAATATTGTATACAATTATTCTATAACTTGCTATGGTAAAAGTTAATAATTTTCAAATTGACATGTATATTACAACATGAACAAATACAAACAGATAAAGAAATTAATTTTGTTTCATAAATGACGATTGTAAAGAATGAACAAGATGAATGACTAGCTACACACATTACTCGATCATACCCCTCCCCATCAAATTGTGAAGGAAAACAAAAAATCCAAACAAACTAAATTCTTGATTTCTTAACTTAGATATAAACCTTGTAATTAACTATATTATTTCGTACTGATTTTCACTAATTTTAGCCTTCTTTGATTTATCTTTCTCACTTGAACAGTTTCCGTCAATGTTTTCAGTGCAGATCCAGACTACATTAGGGCCAGACTCTGGTACAGGTTGAAAATACCTGTATATATAAAACAAAACAAGAATACACTGATAAGATAAAAATAAATATTAAATATTTGTTTGAAAATAACTTTCCTTCTATCAGTCATAATGGTGAATAATATATTAATTGTAACCTTAATGAAAATGACTGCCATTTATAATCATTTGCAAAACCATAGAAAATGACTTTATCATTTTCAAATGTAAGTTATTTCAATTTCAGTATTATGCATGCACCACACCAGTCATGATTTCTATTTGAGTCGGGAGTCACCCTATCCAGCCAGGTCATTTCAACTGATGAAGGATAGGGATGGAGAGCAAAAACAGGCAAAATTTAAAAAGATAAAACAACATTTTAAAAACGGGTCACCCCGAGACTGTTCCAGCTTTATGAGCACTATAAATAGTAATACAAAGACAACCAGTATTAATACATATTTTTGAAATGTTTTTTTGAAGTTATATTTTTGCAGTTAGGAGGAAAGGTATGGGAAGCTAAGCGGATTTAAGCAGATGCAAGTCATCATCACTAAAAATGTTGTCTGTAGTTGAACATAATAATGTGATAACACAAAGGAAAGATGGAAAATTAACTGTAAATTACCTGGGATTTCTAATCTGCATTATCAATTATGCCCTAGCTCCTGGATATTTCGAACGCCAAGCCTGTGTCTGTATCCCTGTATCATAAAACACAAACACAAATACAATTTAATGGAATGTAGTTTGACTCATAATAACATTATTATTCTTAAATTGTTTTTCAAATGACTTGTATGTGACAATGCAAGTAATTCATGACATAAGTCTGTTGATTTATTATGGGTGCCAAAGTGAAACATTAGAATAAACTAATTCTTACTATGACAATCATTTAATTTATCTGCAATATTTGTTTTATATGGATGTTATTTTTACCCTGTACTGGTCTTAAATGAACTTACCCTGGAATACACCTCTATTATATTTATAAACTATAAATAGATAAATTTAATGCTAATTTGAGCTGAAAGGATCATTTATTTTTAAGCGAACAAAAGAAAAGTAGGCTATCATTAAAATGTCTGTAGCGCTAGACTTATTATGATGATCTAATGTATGGAATATGTAATAATTATAACTAAGAACTAGCTATTAATGATTACACGATGAATAATTAGTAATCATGACAGTGTAACATTTTCAAATGAGCAGTGAAATTTGTAACTAAAAACAAATCACATGTATTAACCTTCAAGGTTCTTGTCTTTGACTCCTTCCTGCTCTATCAGTCCATCTTGAAGGTTGCCTGATCTATTTTGAATGAAAATAAGATAAACACAAACTAAAATGAATGTTTCTTGAGGCACAACTTATAATGGAACAATATGATTTGATTAATTTGAAGTCAAGTAATCTAAGTAGTACTTACAGAAAATAGTAATTCACCATCAACATAGTTGTATTATAAATTCAAAGCCTTCTATGATCTGGACAATTCTCTCTAATTAAAGGAATCCAGTATTATAACATTGTCCAAATCCACAACACTTACTTGGAGTTGCAGTAGATTAGGTTCTCTCATACATTGTTGTAGTTTTATTGTTGTAGGTTTTTAAAACTATTTTTGTATCCTCTTCGTTAAAACGATATTCATGAGTAAAGTGTTGGATAAAATAAACATTCCCTACATTCTACAATGTATATCATTATTAAGACAGTGGAGTATTTAATACAATAGCTTACACTTTTTGCTCACCTCTTACATGAAACACTTGTCACCAGTGTGTGAATTTATAAGCAGCTGGGTAATGACAAGCATGAGGCACATACATCTTCATTTTCCATCATATGGGCTCTTCTCCTGGTCAGTCATGATGGCATGAACTATAAATATGACACAAAACACAATTGTTATAGTAGCTGTAAAATACTGCATACATTGTTAAAGAAAGCTGAACTGCAATGATTGCTATAAGATATATATTGATGAGTTTCTCCTATGTTCAAATGCAATTATGATTTAGATGAAAGACACTCAAATAATAAATATCAAAGACATTGATCTTGAAATGTAATACTACACTATTGTGTTAAAGTTACATGTTCTCAAAGGTTCTTGCTAAGACTAAGCAAGAGTAAGACTCACTCAGTCTATAAAGTTTAAGAATTAGTCTGAAAGTTAGACTTAGCGAGTAAGAATAAGATTAAGACGAGTACTAAGTGAGTCACTAGTCAGCTAATACATTTATAAGACAATTAAGAGTCTTACAAATTTACTAGCCGACTATAGTGACTCACCGAGTACTCTTCTTAATCGTATTCTTACTCTCTAACTTTCACTCAGACTTTAGTTTAGACTTTAGAATTAGAGTAAGACTTGTGTAGCTGTAGTCTAGACTAAGTACAATCAACAATCCTAGTCCTAGACCTAGTCTAGCCTAGGCTAAGCCTAGGTTAACCAGGCCCAAGACCAGCTTATCTTGATCTCCTGACTACGACTAACCCAAATAATATTGATGTTATTAATAAACTTATCATTAACTTATCTCAGGCCCCAGGCCTAGTATCAATTTTGATTTGTATATATAATATACGTGTTATAAATGTCCACACACGAAGATGAACGTATGGGACCGACGAGAGATAAAGTTGTGTTTATTTGATTTATTCATGATTATTTTCTAAATGTTCACTCCGAAAAGTGGTAGGAATAACATTTGTATGTCTGCCGAACATATCTTTCACATAATTTAAAGGAAATCATACCCAAATATAGATATTTTCACGCTTACCTAATGCTAGCGCCCTTCTGCTGGGTCGGAGTATGGACATCGGTCTGCTGCGAAAGGGCATAGGCAATGTGCGCATGCGCAGTGCCTCATAGCGCCCTTCTGCCGGGAAGAAAGACGGCTCTGCAAGAGCTAACGCCCTTTTACTATTGACGACAACTCAACAAATATTTATTTTCCGAAGCTGGGGATTTTTTTAAAAGGTAGATCTTTCCAAACTCTATCGATTTATGAAAAAAAATGAAAACTGAAAATCGGGGCGAAATTGCCTGCTAGCGCCCTTATGCAGGCCATACGACGATAAATAACTAGAAGAGAATCTACGCACTGCGCGCTATTTTTCCCATAGCCTTAACACACAGCAAACATGGCCGGTTAAGGAAACTTCATGGACTGGCTAACATGGAATGCTGGGTATTTTGTGGTCTATGATCTAACACCCTCGATCGCATGCTCAACATAATCCCATCGAGTATAATAGATCCCCTCCAACGAGAGAGATCTTCACAACAGCAGTGATGGCTGCCAGCCGAGTCCTCGTGAGCAGCGATCATTGATGTTACGCAGACCTCTCTCATTGGTCGCGCTATGATCATCATGCGATCGAGGGTCTCGATCCTAGACTAAACGTATCCCAGAATTACATGTTAGCCAGTACATACAGTTTTCCAAGATTAGCGCGCAGTATGACCCCCCTGGTCCTGACCACACTACAGAATATTTTGAATAAACTGGTATTATAACCATTATATGGTAGGTGTACTAAACATCGGCACTGTTTGTTTAATATCGGCACCCCGCGCAATATTCGATTTTGCGCGTGTTGTGAAAAATCGCGCATGTGATGATGCGCGCTACTCTTAGAAACTGAACTGGTCGAAATTTCTAGGAGAAATAATGCGTAGATCATCAACATCGCGCAAGAAATGTTCAGTTGCGTGCGTTGTCAATAAGAATTGTAAAATGTAAATTAGAAAAAATAACGCGCGCGTTCGAAGACGATATTTCAAAATATAACTTATTAATGGAAAATCTGATCATTGTATCGGTTATGCTCTATTTGCTCAATGTGTGAGTAAAGTTTTAAGAAATGTGTACGATTTCTAAGTCTACAAATGTCGGAAATGTGTTACGGTGCCGAAGTGCGGTTCTCTCAACCATACAACCATCAATCTATTTCTTGTCGAAATGATGTGTTCAAAGTTAACTGCGCGATGTTCGATGCCCCATCGTACTTTTTAAAATGTTTGTATTACCGGGCTGTTAATGACTTAAGGGTCGGTCATACTTGCGGTAGTGGACGTAGTGATCCGTAAGGTAATTTAATATGGGTCAGACGTGGTGTAAGTACGTTAAACTAGGTTAAACTACGTTTAAATACGTTAAGGTACGGCGATGAGCCACGGAATAGTACAGATAAGTACGTTCAAGTACGATAAACTACGCTAGACTACGCTAGACTTCGGTAATGCCGATGCAGCTCACTCACGGACAGGTACGGAGTGGTACGTCTGACTACGCTTGAGTACGGTAGACTACGGTAGACTACAGAAGCCACTACGCTAGACTACACAAGACTACGCTAAAGAACGTCACTACGGTGTATTTAGCAACAGAGTACGGAGTATCTAGCCAGCCCGCGGTGTTGTACGGCCTTGGAAATGTCTAGCATCAGTCTGGGCTCAGCCTGGCATAATTGTGATGCTAGACACTCGGCTAGCACAACGTTGCGCATGCGCATTACGGTATTGCGCGTTCAGAATTTGCAAGTCATCGTTACGTCACAATAGAAGTGTACTAGTGCGCATGCCCAGACATGTCTTAGACATTTCCAAGCCACTGTTTGTATTCATACTTGTGCGTCAAATATCCACTCTCGATGCCAAGTATGAATGGTCGGCTTTTTCGTGCTAGACGTAAGTATTAATTGCCTGTTATCAGTGACGATTAATACGTTCTTACGGAGATCTCTTGTTATGTATATGATTACGCCGTGCGCGAGGGATACATAGCGCAGATTAGCGATGCTGTCCGTGTTTTCGTTGGTCTAATTGCGCTCTAGCGAACATGCAAAGAGCCGAGGCGGTCAGAGTAGACATTTGGCAGGTCTAAAACTTTGTTTATATTAAACTAGGGTCTGATTTGAAAAGACTGACCGCGCCAAATTAGAATTTACCGTGCCGTTTTGAAGATATTTAAAGAAGTATTGAGGTATAAAAATCCTTGAAAGCTTGAAAAACGACTGGTATACTCTTTTCTAGTCTCTACACAAAAGTCTCGTTTTGTGCATCAACGTGTACGCTATGCAATGCACGTCAAGCGCAGCATCCTACATACAACGTACAAATATATACACAGCCCGTGTGCGTTAATACGTTTAATACACGTTAAAACTGTACTGATTTGAGCGAACATTTGTCAACGACACGAGTGATCAAAGCGGAAATATTGTTAATTTTTTATTATTTGTGACGGATTGATCGTTTATGAATATATCTAGGAGCTTGTTCAAGATGGCCACTAGTGTACTTGTTCAGAAGATTTTGGCGGATCACGTTGTAAGTAAGAATCTCAAAGACTCAAAGCTCGCGTTGTGTTGTGAAACATTGCATGCACTGTGTATTGTGCATTGCGAATATGCATGACGGTGTCATATCAAAGACAATGCAATGTGACCCACACACATTGTTGACAGTGTAGTGCAGTGGTGGCCGTATGATTTCAACAGCAGGTTTTGATGTCTTACCTCATCAATGATCTCAGAGTTTCAGACTCAATGACTATGATCATTTAGAGTGCAGAATAATTTTGTTTGGGAAGTGAAAGTAGGCGGTCAGAGTGATTTTGATCTACAACTACAGTACAACAAGTAGTGCGGATTGTCGACTGAAAGGGAGATGAACTTTGTCTGAAGAGATTCTCTTGGTTCAAGCAGGTCAGTTTTACTTTTAGATAATTATTCCTTCTGTTTTACTGTCCATGTTGGTGAGAATTTATTGAGATAAATGTATACATGTACACCTGTATTAACAGTTCTGGTCAACTGACTGTTAATTCATCAAAACTATTCATATAGGTTATAACAAAACTAATGTACATGTATGCAATAAATCCACCATGCCCAAAATATTATTTACAAACTTACAAACATAAACTAAGATTATTATAGTTTTGTCAAGGTCGGGTTAAAAATTTGCTTGCCCGATCTGGCCACCAAAATATGACTTTCATTTTTGCTCGCCCAAAGTAATATTTAACTAGCCCCATGCAAAAAAAATGCTTACAAATCAATTGTTTTTATGGAATTACTGTGTGAAGAAGTATTTGTCAGGAGGTATTGAATGACATAGAAAAAATTTAAAGAAAATATTCCTGAAGGCATCTTTATGTAGCATCGTATTATATTGTACAACATGCGTTCAAATGTAACTTCACTAATTGCCCATGTTACATGATCTGTCATATGTCTAAACAGTGTATTTTCTTTTACAATTTTCAGGAATAGTAAAGCATGCTCCAATCTTTCTGACAACATACTTGGCAGCCCCTCCTCAGATCCGTGAATTCCTATCAACCCACCAATCTTTTTGGTCTGGAGGTGAAGGTCAAGGAGAAGCTTTGGACTTCAAGCTAGAAAACATCAACAAACGCAGCAAGGCTTGGGCTCCAAGAGGTCTACCTTCAAACCAGGACTGGTTTTCAGCAATTTGGACTCTGAAGTGAGTTGTTTTCTTTCAGATTTATATGTACATGTATATCCCCTTCAGAAATCTAAGCATGTCGCATGCTAGTAACTAGTTTGTCGCAAGCTAATGACTAGCTAGCGGCAAGCTTAATTATAAGCGATCACTGCTAAAATGAAGCTTGCAGACTGTACCCGCACGCTTACCACGCTAACCGTGCACTAATGACACACTTAAAATTTGCTGCATGCTCACGTTGCGAGCTACATGCATGCAAACATAATCTTCATCGTTTTATTGGTTGAAGATCTTTCCTATTTTAAATATTTTATTATTGCAAGCTAGCCGCTAGCTTAAGTGAAAGCTTAGCCGCTAGCTTGCAACGTGCATAACAATTGTTCTGTAAGGGGATGGCCTCTGTTTAGGCCTGGTAGGTCAATAGTCCGTATGTTGATCCATTTTCATGGAATTCCAATTTTCAAAATCCTGCTGAAATTTCACCCTTGAAATTTAAAGTGGACCACCATGCAAAGAAAACACGTGCTTGAAAGTGTGCATGTATTACACTGTACCTGTACATTCAGGTCAGTTGTCATTACATAATAAGCATTTCCACCCTGGGTATTCCACTGCTATTGCTCTTGAACTTCCTCATGTAGAAATGTAAGAGTATGCTCAACCGATCATGTATAATACTGTCATCTCTTTTTACCTGCCCATACTCACATTATTTACAAAAAACAAACATGTACATTGATACATGTAATATTGTATGGGAGTGAATGAATTGACAGTATATTTAAGTGTTTCTGAACTGTATGCATGATTTTGTTTTTAGTGTGTAAGTGTGCGTGATCTTAAACAAACCCCAGATATAGTGGCTGTATTCTAATCCCCACCTCTTCTTTCTCTTCTCTATATATCCCACTTTTTTCCTTTAGGTCCGCAGCAGAACCTCCAGAACATGGGCAGGTCTGAAGATGCCAACCAAGGCAGGAGTCATCACATCATGCTCGGGAGGACGATGTTGGTGCGTGGAGGACCCATCTGAGGGAGCGAAAGTATCTGTCTTCTCAACTGACTCCAAACTTCCAAAGACATTTCATGTCGCTTGGTGCATGCAGTGGCATAGCGTGGTCGAACTATTTTGTTTGGGGGGGGGGGGGGGGCACACCTTATGTATTATCTTTGTTTTTTTCAAAAAAATGTCCCCTTATGTTTTTCTATTGTTTTTTCCAAATTATTGGGGGGGGGGGGGGGGGGGTGGGGGGGGGGGGGGGGGCCAAACTGCGTGCGTAGCCATTTACCCCCCACCCCAAAAAAAAAAAAAAAAAAGAAAAGAAAAAAAAAATAAATATTCAAAAGCAAAGATTGCAGTCATTTGATCTCAAAGGTGCCCATGTACATGTACAACTTAGTTTGTTCTTTGTTCAATGGCACAAACAAGTTAATTCAAATTGTTTTGTTATTTTGCAGGAGTTTTTAAAAGTAATAATATATTTATATGTTATGATACCTTGTATTTACATGTGCTATTGTGTATGGCGGACTTGTGATGCTTGGGAAGTCTCTGAAATCGTCATCTCTGGCCGATACACATGTTCAGTTGTTTCATTTTCTGACCTTCCAAAATTTCAGAACAAAAATACAATAGTGAAAAGTGGTTATAACGAGTATGTTTGGTCAATGCATTTACCTCGTAAATCGGGGCCTTAAAAACAACAACAATACCTTGTTATAACAGAGCTCGTTTATAAAAAGGCTCCACTGTATAGCAATGTGCTCAACAGAAAGATTGTTTCTAGAAAAGGTTTTATAAGGGACAATCCCCTCTTTTGCAAGCCAAAATTCAAAAGTTGCAAGGTTATTGTTCCTTGAAAATGTTCATATTATTATTATTATTATATTATATGAAAGAAAATGTCATTTTAATAGCATGCCTGAACTAAATTAGGGCTTGAAATCCTTTTCGTTCGTGTACGGATTCCACGGAGTACCGGAACGCTATGCGTGAACCCCTACGTGACCCGCGCACTATAACAATGTCATGAACGGATGCTTAACCAAAATAACCAAACCTCACTAAAACTTGACTAAGGTACAATTAATCATAATTCTTAATTTTTTAGATTATTTTCCGTGACATACTTACAATGTCGGCTTCACAATACCTTTACAATAATACATGTAAGTACAGGTATTTTGTGTAATATTTGCTAAATCAGTTAAACTCTTTTATTGACCGATATACAGTGAATGGAGGGGGACGCATTCGTTTTTTATCGTAGAATCCAAATACAGGGGCTGTTCGATCTGACTTTATCTCGTGTGTGTACATTCATCCCCATCCGTCAACTGGAAACTGTTCAGAACGTTTTTGTAAAGGAGAACTGTCCCCCTTTAAGTACATGTACATGTATTCCATACATGTAACTTTGAACCTTATTGTTTTGGAGGTGTATGGAGCTTGTTATGTTTATTGCACATTGTTTGTATCTACTACAGTACATGTAACAAGTAGTTTAGATTGGATGTTTACATTGCATTTTCATATGTCATGTATGTGTGGTGAAAGGTATAGGAAATTAAAATTGCATAGATAATATACAT
>JBAMJV010013620.1:0-19730 GCA_037951105.1 Echinarachnius parma | reverse complement strand
GTTGGGTGTGGGTGGGGGGGGGGGGGGGGAGGGTTAGGGGGTGAGTGAGATTATTATTAATTAGGTGTGTGGTTTTGTGTGTGTGTTATGGGATAGATATATTTATAGTTGTATATGGGGTTGTTGGTGTTATATAGGGTAGGGGGGGGATGTGAATGATGGGATGTGGTTGAGGGGGTAGTAAGGAGGAGTAGGGGGGGGGGGGATGGATTGTTAGGAAGGGGGGGATAGAGGGAGGTATTGTGGTATAGGGATATGATTGTAGGTTATGGGATTAGGTGGGGGGAGGGGGTATGTAAATGGGGGGTATGATTTGGATTGGTGGGGTTAGGAATTTGTGATAAGGTTGTGATGGGGGGGGTGATAGATTTTTAATGGAAGAATTGGATAGTTGGATTGGATATATTGTGATGTGATTGGTGATATGGATTTATTTGTTGGGGTAGGGTTTTTTATATTGTGGGGATGTTGTAGAATTGTATGGGTGAGGAAGGGGTTGGGAGGGGAAGTGTATGAGAGGTTTGTTTGGTGGGGGGGGGGTTGGGTTGGTATTTAGGGTTTGGATTTGGGGTTTGTGATGGGTTGGATTGGATATGTTGTATAGGGGTGGGTTGTTTTTGAGGAGAGTGGTGTGTTGTGGGAGTGTTGTGATTGTTTGTGTGAAGTGATATTGTTTAAGAGGTGAAGTGTGGAGTGGTGGTGTGGTGAGGGGGTTGAATTTATGTGGGGGGGGGGAAAGGTGGGGGGATGTAGTGGGGAGGGGTAGGGGATATATATGGGTGGGGTGATTTTGTTTTATGGATGGATTTGTGTATGGAGGGTGAGTGGGTTTGGTGAAGTTGGGTATGTTGGGTGATTTGGGTGGATGTATTTGGGGTGTGGAGTGTTATGGGGGGGGGGGTGAGTTTTGTTGTGAGAGTGGGTGTGGAGGGGGGGGAGATTGGGTGGGATTATTGTTGAGTTTTGTGGGTGGGTGTTAAGTAAGTGAGGTGGGGTTTAAATATGTGTTGATTAAGAAGTGTTGTGTAGGGGTAAATTGTGTAATTTAAATATGGTAATAGTAGAAGTGTGGGATGATGTGAGAAGGGGGTGAAGATGGGAGTAGTTTATTATGGGGGGGTATTTATGTGATAATATTTATAATTAGAGGTTTGGGGGGGAGTAAGTTTGGGAATGATAGGGTGAATTTTAGGGGGGGGGTGAGAGAGGTGAGGAAAGAATTGTTATTAAGAATGATGATGTTGTTTATGGATGGAATGTAGGATTGTGTGTATGTTAATAATTTATGATTATTGAGGGAGTTGAGGGGGTAAGGATGGAGTAATGTATGATTGGGGTTTTAGGTTTGTGGTATGAAGGATTTTATGGAAGGAATTGATAGAGGATGGAGGGGATTAGAGAAGGTAGATTGGAGGTGGAGGTAGGAAATTAATTTGTATTGATTAGAGGGTAAGGTGGAAGATATTTAAGAAAGGATGGTGGTGTTTTGGGGAAAAAGGAAGGGTTGTGATAAATGTTTGTCGGTTCAGGGATGTAGGGGAGCATTAATTGACGCCTCAAAGAAAGATATATCTCTGGAACAAAGCAAACTTTCAAGAAGTGCGTCTTGACCTTCAGAATATTGTTGACGATTACTTCATCAACACCACTTTGGAGACTCCTGTTGAGACGCAGTGGAGCCATATCAAGACCAAGCTTCTGAGCCTCCTTGATCAACATGTTCCATCAAAGCTTACCTCAAATAGATTTAGCCAACCCTGGATAACGTCTGAACTGAAGCGCCTCTCCAGGAAGAAGAGGAAAGCGTATAAAAGGCTACGCGAATCACAAAGCCGAAGTCAATATGATCCAGACCGATTTGAGAAATACAAGAACCTGACAAAGATCATGCAACAGAAATGCCGCAAGGTATATGAAGACTATATCTCAGATCTCATTTCTGGGGAAAATTCCAATGGTGGCAAACGGTTCTGGGCCTATATCAAAAGCAAGCGATGTGATCACTCTGGCGTTGCACCACTTTTGAAGGATGCCATACTGAGAAATGATGGTGACACCAAGGCAGCTCTCCTAAACGACGAGTTTGCATCTGTTTTTACTCAAGAAGATTTGAACAGTATTCCTGACCTAAGTGTAAGCCCTCATCCAAAGCTACCAGCAATTCAAATAAGTCCTGAAGTAATAAGGAAACTCTTAGCAGGACTAAAACCACACAAAGCATCTGGTCCGGACAACCTACCAGCAGGGCTACTCAAAGAATGCTCTACCGAACTTGCACCCGTTTTGACACTCCTATTTCAGTCTACACTCCATCAAAGTAGAATTCCTGTTGACTGGAAGTCCGCAATAGTGAGCCCTATCTTTAAGAAATGAAACAAACATGAAGCTTGTAACTACAGACCAATCTCACTGACATCTCATATCTGCACAGTTATGGAGCATGTCATATTCTCTGAAGTCATTAACCATCTTGAGCGCCATGGCATCCTCTCAGAGAAGCAACATGGGTTTCGCAAACAACATTCATGCGAGTCTCAGCTACTTCTAACCATTCATGACCTAGCCAAAGGTTTAAATGATAGACAACAGATCGATGCCATACTGCTAGACTTTTCAAAGGCCTTCGATAAAGTGCCTCATGAACGGCTCCTACTTAAACTCTGTCACTACGGCATCCGTGGCAATCTCCTTCGATGGATACGAGACTTCCTTTCTGGTCGGCTACAGCAAGTTGTCGTTGATGGCAAGATGTCAGACCATACCAGAGTTACTTCTGGTGTACCGCAAGGGACCGTCCTTGGACCCCTTCTCTTCCTCACCTACATCAACAACCTCCCAGAGTGTGTCTCTTCAGAAGTCCGTATGTTTGCCGATGACTGTCTACTTTATAGATGTATATCTAGCCAAGCTGATGCCGATGCTCTCCAACAAGACCTAGTGCACCTTCAGGACTGGGAATCAACATGGCAAATGGAATTCAACCCATCTAAGTGTGAAGTTCTGAGAGTGACAAACAAGTTGAAGAACATCATCCAATCATCCTACACTCTAGATGGGACTGAGCTGCAGATAGTCAACAATGCAAAGTACCTGGGAGTCACGATCAACTCAAAGATGGAATGGAAGCCTCATATTGATAACATCTGCAAGAAAGCCAACAGAACAAGAGGCTTCCTACAAAGAAACCTACATGGCTGCCCTCAAAAGATAAAAGAACAAGCCTACACTACATATGTTCGTCCAACTCTCGAGTATGCTGCTACGGCATGGGACCCACATACCAAAGATCACATCAGAAAGATAGAAATGGTGCAACGACGCGCAGCTCGGTTCGTACTGAGGGACTACCACCAACTTCATAGTGTCACTCATATGCTTCAGACCCTAAAATGGGAGACACTCCATGAAAGACGAGCCCAACTCAAGGTTATTATGATGTACACAATCTTAAATAACCTGATTGCCATACCATCTGGACCACCATACATCTTTCCTGTGATATACCGCTCTAGACGACAACAAGCCCAGTTTCAACAACAATACTGCAGGATCAACAGCTATCAATCTTCCTTCTTCCCAAGCGCCATCTGCCTGTGGAACCAGCTACCAGTCTCAACAAGATCAGCTCCTACAATCGACCACTTTAGGAGCGAGCTGGTAGGACTGAAGCTACTCCAAAAATTGTCCTGGCTCTCTCCTGGAGTTCTGCACGCTGCACTACCGCACCGCACAACAGTACGATAATACTCTACTCGGAGGACTGTACTGCACTCGAAGAAGAAGAAGGAGAAGATGAAGAAGAAGAAGAAGAAGAAGAAGAGAAGAAAGAAGAAGAAGAAGAAGAAGAAGAGAAGAAGAAGAAGAAGAAGAAGAAGAAGAAGAAGAAGAAGAAGAGAAGAAGAAGAAGAAGAAGAAGAAGAAGAAGAAGAAGAAGAAGAAGAAGAAGAAGAAGAAGAAGAAGAAGAAGAAGAAGAAGAAGAAGACAACCTCTCAAATTACCTAGCAGAGATTCTTTCTCCGCTCACAGGTTCTACTGAATATACGATTCCCAATTCGAGTGGTTTTGCAAAGTTCATAGCAGAGCAAACCATTTGGGCACAAGAACGCATAGTCTCGTTTGACGTAGTTTCCCTTTTCACCAATGTACCAATTGAGGGCGCATGCAATGCTACCTTGTAACGCTTGCAATTAGACAACAGTTTGCCCATCCGTACCGCACTCTCACCGGAGCAACTCACCCAAATCCTCGAATTTGTCCTTCGATCCACATACTTTCTGTATAAAGGTTCATACTATGAACAGACGGAAGGGGCAGCCATGGGCAGTCCGGTCTCGGCTGTCGTGGCCAACCTATACATGGAGAGTTTGGAAGAAGAAGCACTAGACACATGTCCCCTCTCTTGCATTCCTCGTGTTTGTAAGAGATACGTGGATGATACCTTCATCATAGTCTCCAGTTCTGAGACAGATAATCTGCTCAAACACATGAATAACCGCCAACCATCCATCCAGTTCACATCGGAGATGGAGTGCGAAGGGAAGATAGCATTCTTGGACACCTTAGTTCACAGACACGACAACCATAGGCTCTCCACCTCAGTCTACAGGAAGCCTACCCACACAGACCAGTACATAGCGTTTGACTCTCATCATCCGTATTGGTGAAGAGAAGTCTAGTGAAATGTCTATTTAACAGAGCATTACACATTGTGACAAGTCCACAACAGCCATGCAAAGAGCGGACCCGTGTCCGCAATGCCCTGAGTCTTAACAGTTACCCACGCCGTTTTGTACACAACACCAAGAAAAGAACGACAGAACCAAAGGATCAGAAGGAATACAAGACTTTCACAGTCTTGCCGTACATTGATGGGGTCTCCCAACAACTCAGGCGCCGCCTAGAGAGCCATGGCATCCGAACGGTCTTCAGATCAGATACCACCCTACGCCAGCAATTAACACGCCCCAAGGATCCAATTCATCAACACAGACGGGACGGCATCGTGTACAACATCCCCTGTAAAGGATGTGATAGATCCTACATCGGTGAGACTGCCCGACCGATATCAGAAAGAATCACCGAGCATAAGAGGGACGTCAGGCTCCGCCGAACTGACAACTCAGCCGTAGCCGAACATGCTTGGGACAACCAGCATCAGCCAGACTGAGACGGGGTCCAGTGCCTTTCCCAAGAACGGCATTGGTACACACGTAGGGTAAACAAAAACTATACATATCCGCCTCAATCCCAGTAATTTCAACAGAGACACCGGGGTGGATATTCCCCGATTTTTGATGAGTACGATACGTCGCCATGAACCAGCGGGCGAGCCGAGCCAGCTGGCTAGCCTAGCCTAGCAAGCGAGCCTAACCAGCTTCCCGTTGATTGATTGAGTACCCGTGTGCACCGGCCAATCGACCTTGCCCGTTATTGACCAATTAGGAACGTACTCGCTCATGCGATTGGAGCCAAAGAAGAGTATAAAACACGATTGCTTACATTAGATTATATCACTTGACAATGTATATTGTGTAATAACATACTAGCCACATTATATTTAGAACTATAGTGTGCTAATATGAGAATGAATAAAATAGTAATAATTATATCCTACATGAATGAAATCCTGTTCAGTGATTAGTCTACATAGCGTCAGGTGACCAAACATAGTAATGCCCATGGAGAAAAATGTGCTATGCGTGACGTCATTCATGGAATAGTAAATGCTATTCCATGAATGACGTCATAGACGCCGGGTGATTATATTGAGCCCATAGAGATGCGTGTTATAAAACTTCCCTGCGAGCAGATGTCTTGTTTTTGCTCGCGAAAGATGCTCGACGAGATTTCCCAAAGAGTAATTTAAAAAGAAATACAGAATATTTTCTCCCGTGAATATCAATAAATTCCAAAGAATATTCTAGAGATGCATTTCATGTATAACGTAGCAGTATTCGAATTTAACAATTCCGACAATGGTGCACATTGTGCATCGTTGTCCTTCTGTGGTCGTGACACTAATTCGTCATTCAACAATCAGCGGTGTGCACTGCACCGCACTGCACTGCACTCGCTGTATGTGTAATGTACGAATAACCATTTTCCCCATTCAATTACACGTGTGTATGTAAAGCGGGTCAATTATTCACTTTGATGCGCGCGTTTTGCATTTGGGCGCGCATTAGTTGTTAATGCGCGTAACCATGAATGGAAAAATAGCGTAATACGCGCTCTGCGCTAGGACTGTTGCGCAATGGGGGTCAGTGTCACAAACAGAACATAGTACAGTAAGTGCAGTGATGGTTCCATGATCAATGGTTTGTTTTCCTTTATATTATACTTTAATTTAATTGAAATCATTTATTTTTGCGATGATTATCATTATGCTAAGGATATAAAACAAATATATCATGCACTATTTCGAGCCACTAGTGAAATTATGGATTCCTCGGTGACAGAAAAAACACTATGTTCTTCGGGTCTACGACCCTCAGAACATAGTGCTTTTCCTGTCACCTCGGAATCCATAATTTCAACTAGAGGCTCTCAGTGCATGGTATATTTGTATATTAATATAATATGCTTATAAAAGCACTACCATTTATTTAAAGAAGTATAATAGTTTATAAATATACCAATAAGTAATTAGCAAGGAGACAGGGAGTGCGCCCTCGTGTAGCATCCTCGGACGCATCCACGTTTCCTCCAGTAATTACTGGGGGTTTTCGTGGCCTCCGCGAACTAGTGTACCGGCACTAGTCAGGTGTTGAACGCCTTGCCCCAGCCCCTCGTAATTGAAGTAATTAGATAAATATTATATTGTATTTATAGACACATATATGCTATGTGTATATATGTATGTGCATGGATGCACATTAAATAAAATAAACAAAGAATGGCGTAAATAATCATGTATGATTGAGACGCCAATTAAACATAAGATACACCCACTTGACAATGTGTTGCAGCGGCACACGAAACGTCGTGATCTTTTAGATTCCTTGTTGACCATACATTGCGAGACAAACGACTATCACTAGCGATATTATTTTCGATACTATATCCGCAATGAGTAATATATTTATTATGGTGTTTTTATATTCCTTGGATCAAAAGAAGACAATTCATACAAAGAGATACACTGTATTTATGCAAATTAGGCGTAAATTCAATAATGTATGCACATTTATTCTTGGGGATGGGATATTCTATGAAAATTGTGTATTTATTTCGATATTTGAGGCAGAAACATTCGAAAATAGATCATGACGTTTCACTAAGTTAGCCGTGATCTCCACCAATGTGGAAATCACCTCAACCATTTTAATAGCTTTGGTCAACATTCCATGCCCTATTAACTGCCCCCCTGAGACCTAGTGGTATTATAGAGATAATCTCCTCCGGTTACACGCAGTAAACCGCATGGCCACTAGTCTAGGTTTCTAGACCTTTTCATTCTTATTCATTGTGTGGTGTGACTGATATTATATTGACTCAATAAATCCTCCCAGTGTATAGTAGCGAAGTCATTATTATTGGCTAAGTATTAACACATGACCTATAAACATTCATAACCATGTCTATTTAAGACTTTAAGTGGTCTGTAGCAGCTATCCTGCCTGTTGTGTCCACTAAACCACTAAATCAGAGTGCATTGCCAATTTGAGTTCCCCATAAGAATAAATGGACATCTTCAACGAGCTGTAGGTTTCTTGTTCCTTGTCCAATTATACTCTAACATTCAGAGATTGTTCCTATACTAAATGCGGTTGATCCTCTCTCCTCTCTACTCCTTCCTACCATTTGACAATAGGGTAAAGCGAACAAACTTGATACTCTGTACACATCCGAACCCAAACTCGTCTGTAGTGTCTGCGTATCAAGACTAGCAGCACGAAGTCTTGATTGAGACACCATCTGCTAGAAATTAGCGCCGAGGTCACTACCGATAAGAACGGTGTAAACGGTGATAAAATTCTACTAGAGGCACGAATCTCTCAACCTCTCCTCAGGTCTGAGAAGCGGTTATTTTCTAACTTGGCTGAAACCTAATGTGACATAGGGTACCAAGGCCAGTGGATCAATCTAGCAGATTATGTTAACGTTTAGTTACCGTCTGACCCCTCAAATTCAATATGGCCACCGGCTGGATTGTTATAATTTGCACATTTTGTGTTATTGTTCAACTCCATATCTGTATGATATGTCTAGTAAAATCATTACTCGGATGTCAAAATAAGTTGTTGACTCATCCTTGGAACAAACTAAGAAGATGTTTCAAAAGAGACTCATAATTCCTATATAAATTAGCCTCATTTGCATAATGTATGTATAATGACAAAGGAATGTAATTTATTATGATATTATCGTATTCATTGAAATGCTTGGATTTAAACATTCCTGCGGCTGCCATATTGTGTTTGTGAGACAAGAATGATGACTGCCAATGATCAAAATAACCTGCTAAAAATATTTGTTTACTTTGACTTACCCTAGTTTATCAAACTGCATAAGGTAAAGCATCACTTATTTATATTAAGATTACAATTTTGACCAAAATGGAGTTATCAGTATGAGGGCATACCCATTGCACATGTGCATTTAAAGGGTACCACCACCCCAAAATAATAATCTTTTTATCAAAAGGTAACATCGTTAGTATTCCATTCCTTCAATAAGTTCACAAAAATATGTTTTCAGAAAAAAATATATAATTGGAAAAAGCATCACCATTCTCAGCCATGCGGTCATGCGGTCTGAATGCGCAGACTATTATGCGAGCAGAGCCAGCGGCGCTCTATGCAGAGCGAACGAATCATCCGGGATTCTATTGACGTACGCGTGAATTGCATTGGCGCACTCGCAAATGCCTGGCCCGTGTGGAACCACGAGATAGCCGTGGTTCCGTAAGTGGTGGAAATTAATTGCTTTGTTTATGAATTACACAAGCCTTTGCAAAATGTTGGGTATCTATTTGATATCACAAAACGGTACCAAAACATATAATAATGTGTTGTCCTTTGCCTGGTGGTCCCCTTTAAATCACCATTCATTTTATTTTAAAAAAATTTAGAAATATGAAAACAAAATATTTGAAAAATTTGTTTAGTTCCAAAAGGCGCTAAATCCAAATCTGTTTAGTTCCAAAAGGCGCTAAATCCACGATTTGGGGGCTTGGCCTGTTTTGACCAATCACAGCGCAGTATTGTTCCAGTGACCGGATATTGACGACATCTTTTACCCTTGTTACTAGTCGTCACCGTCGATCATATTTCACAGTTTTACAGTATTTTGAGAGTCCTCAGCTAATATAACACCATGGATGAGAGAGGAGAGCCTGTGGACATAATCTATAATCCTAGAATAAGGAAGCACAATGGCAGTGAGTGTGCAAAACACAAGATAAAGACAGTGAAATCGGGAAATCCGGTAAGTTCAGTCCCACCTACTCATTTTTGTGTGTGTTGAGTTCAACGCATATGAATGTATTGTAACTTACAATTTTGCATGTAGTATAATGAGACATAACTAAAATAAGTTGCCAGAAACAAAGTGTGTTATTAAAGTGATATAAGACGTGCATAACTCATCGGTACAGTTGAAATGTTAATCTAGCGCCGGCCGCGACTCGTACTCGTAGACGTCGTAGGTAGTCGTACTCGTAGTCGACGTCGGTAGTCAGTGGATGTACTTGGCAGCGCTAGTTTACAAGTGAATCCATACTGTATGGCCCATGGGTTGGCGCTTAAGCAGTTACATACTCCACGTCTTAAATCACTTTTAACACACTGAAATTGGTTCCTATTAATCAATTAACTGTTTTCTTAAATATATTTTCTTGAATATGAACAATATTATGACAACTTTGTGTGCGGCAATTCCATAAAGATGTCTCTTGCATTTTGTAAAATGATGTACACCTTATAGCGAGCAGCTATATTGCTAGCTACCATTGAATTGTGAGTGGCGAGTACAATAACTGTCGTGGGGCAAGCTTCGAACGTAAACGGATTCATCGGGAGTCTCGCTCCATAAGTATGGTACTTTCCATTCACAATTCAATAGGAAGCTAGTAGCTAAGCTGCTCGTGTCAGACTATTGGTACATTTTCAGTCTAGCGCCGACATGGCGCATGGATGGTTGCGTGGAGATGTGCGTTACAAGTATCAACATAACCTCTATTTGCCCTGGTGCAGTAGAGTATGGATATAAGTTATAAGCCTACATTACATCATGACATAAAATTATTTTGGTGTCTATGCTTATTATTCAAAACTTGTTTATTCAATACAAATTTTGAAAATAAAATAAATTCTACTATAATAAATCTGTCATGTATGCTTTGTGTGATTAGGTATTTTGTTTTGATTATCTTTTATGAATAAAATACAGGTAGCTGAAAATGTAGCAGTCTTCTCAGCCATGTTAAAAAAAAACCTTATTACATTCAGTTAATAACCAACTTTCCATTTACAATGTTTCACTTTCAATTTACAGATTATGACACGTGTGGAGGTGTGTTCGGTGAGCTCCCAGGCCATCCTTGCTTTCGGCATGAAACGTCTCGGCAACCTGATGAAATGACGCCTGGCAGAACAACAGTAACCCATAACCAGAGACGAGGAGGGCGCCATGAAAGGTGAAAACTTCAATGAACAGAAGGAGAAGATCAGGGACCACATCAAAGCATTCTGCTGCTGTTCGTCTAACTACGGCAGGAACAATACCCCAAACAAGCGAAACCTGCCAGGCTCCCTTACATTTCCAGAAAATGTGCAGGCCAGTAGCCAGGAATTTTCTTGGGGAGGTGCATAATTTACCAAAACGGGACAGAGACTACTCGCCAACAATTACGAGGCCGAGATCATAGGGTGAGAGTCGTGTTTAACAAGCCAGTCGACTCAGACCGGTATAAAGTGGACTCGAGACCGGTAAAAAGTGGACCCGAGACCGGCAAAAAGTGGATCTTTCTGAATTTGCGGGTAGGGTACGTACGCCCCCCCCCCCCCCCCCCCATCCCCTGGCACCTACTGTTAAAGGCCTGTAGCCAGGAATTTTCATGAGGAGTTGCGTAATTTACCAACACAGGACCAAGACCACTCAGCAACAGTTCCCGAAGCTGAGAGTCATGTAAGCCAGTTAAGATGGTCCAGACTAATACAAAGTGGACTCGAGACCAGCAAAAAGTGGATCTTTCTGAATTTGGGGGTGGGGTACGTACGCGCCACCCACCCCCCCCCCCCCCCCCCACCCATCAACTGGCATGTAAGCCTACTGTTAAAAAAAAACTGTTAATTTACAAGATTGTATGGAAACTTAATTACATAGAAGTGTTTGTATGTCTTGATTAATTCACCTTTATGAGATGAGATGATGAGTAAAGCAAATTTGCAAGATTTTCAAATTTCACACGATAATAGTCTGAACTGCTTGTTTATTTTGTCAATATTAGAAATGTGCTGAGTGGTTGTTTTCATACATAGTGCTCTTCAGTTAAATAGTGAGAACATTATCATGATTGAAGTTGCCCATGCACTTACCTTTTGTAAAATGTGTTACATTTTGATTGAAAAAAGCGTGGAGCAAAAATGTCTTGAATGATAAGATGTGAGAAGTATGTTCAACATAATGCTGGCTGTCAATGTGTTTAATGGAATAGATATGTGTGTGTTATAACTAGAATTATGATTTGTTTCATATCAGACCATTAACAAAATGAAATTCTTTGGAAAAAAAAGGTTGAGATTTTGAAATGTGGAATGGCGCGTCAAAATTTTAATTCCAAAAGGCGCTAAATCCTTGTTTAATTCCAAAAGGCGCTAAATCCAAAAAAAATAAAAAAACAAAAAAATATTTAAAAAAAACTACTAAAGCAGGATTTCTTTAAACATCATTTTAATTATGTTTGGGGGTATATCTTTGAACTGTGTACAAATCTTGCAGTTTTGTTGAAGCAAAAGTCGTCTATCAGAAAACCTTGATTTACTCGAAAACACCAAAAGTGGATTTAGCGCCTTTTGGAATTAAACTCTTCAATTTTATAATATATCACATTTGAGTACTAATGCAAACATTATGAACATTTGTCTAATTTACATCGATACAGTGTGCTTCTTTTGATGGTGATGCTTAGTTTGTTCCAAGAATGGGTCCAACATTTGTCGTGCATTTCACGAAGTGACACATACCCCGAAAATCGCGTAAAATCCGAATTTAAGTTTAAGTCACATTTAGCATCTATGGACTAGGGTCTACCATTTAGCCATTGTTTAGATTTTAATTCTGCTTAATTACTGAACTAATTCAATTTACCTAGCGGCACGAGCCCGAAAAAAATGGAACCGTGAATTTCACGAACCGGCACACGCGTTAGCGCGCATGCGCGAACATCGCGCGTGCCGGTTCGTGAAAGCATCGACTCAAGCGTCGCTGTCTTTCACGAAGTGACACATACCCCAAAAATCGTATCTAATGTCATATATTGAGTTGTATTCATGTTGAACACCTAACATTGATTTATGGCCTACCATTTGTATAATTTAATTATGCTTAATTAATAGCAAAATTAAGGTTATCTCTAAGCGGCACATATAGCAGACATGTAGCGGACTACGGAAAGTGAAAACAGCCGAAAATTGTTGATTTTCCCCGATAAATGTTGGTGAAATGTCACTTTCTGCATCATATCATTCTGTAAATCTTCCCATTACTACTAAATGAAAATACGGAATCATCATCACGTTTTCATGAACTTTGTGAAGGAAGATATATATTTGTATATACTTGTGATATATGTTCCGCTAGTCCCGACTATGCAGATTTGAGGGAGTGAAAGCACATCGACTCTGAGTTTAAGATGTGATAACGAACCCACGGATAAGCCTGATAATCCTGACCCCGATACCAACGTGAAAGCATCAACCGTGTCAGTCGAGACAACGCTAATTTTCGACAGACTTAGCTTTTTATCTAACGATGTTAACGAACTGAAAGAGAAGTCAACCAGTTAACAAAATCGAACAAAAAGCCAAAGGAAGGATTTCAAAACAACTACAAAAACAACGAGGACAACAACACCGAGGCTGACGGTCTGCTTCCAGAAGATAAAAACGCCGAAGATGATAATCTGCATTCAGACGACATCGACGCTGAGGCCGCTGATCTGTCTTCAGACGACATCGACGATGAGGCTGCTGATCTTTCTTCAGACGACATCGACGATGAGGCTGCTGATCTGTCTTCAGACGACATCGACGATGATGCTGCTGATCTGTCTTCAGACTACATCGGCGATGAGGCTGCTGATCTGTCTTCAGATTTCAACGATGCCGAAGCGGCTGAACTGATTCCAGATGACGACAGCGCCAAAGATGACAACCCGACATTAGAAAGCAGCAGAGACAAGGGTGCTGACTCAGTTCTGGTAGTTGGTATCTTGCAAACTACTTCATGGTCGCATCTCGATGAAGTTATTGATGCGAATGTATATTGGAAAGTGTGGAAAGAAACATTTGTCTCAATTATTGATGATGTTTCACCTGTTAAAATGAAAAGAGTTCGCGATAAGTCACATTCATGGATTACAAAAGATATTAGAAAAGTAATGAATAAACGTGATATTATACATAGAACATTTTTAAAATTGAAAAGGAAACAACATATGCTCAATTATGAAGAAAGTCAATTATGTTTGAAGATGTGGAAGGATTATAAAAAGGTTCGAAACAAAGTAAGCATTTTATTAGAAAAAGAAAAAAGAAATTATTTTGTGTCTAAAATTGAAGAAAACAGTAATGATCCAAAGCGAATGTGGTCTTGTTTAAAAGAGCTATTACCATATAAAAATTCTGCTCTCCCCGTAGTTTTTGAAATTGATGGAGACATGTGTAATAATGATGATATCATTGCGAATACATTTAATGACTTCTTTATTGATTCTAATGTTTTTAATGAATGTGTAAATTATTTGAATGAAGGCAACAAGTGTACTGTAAACCAAAATATTAACGTTGATATACAGTCTATAAATGTTATATTGGAAACAGATTCTAGTGAATTGTTTGTATTTAAAGATGTAAATGAAAATGATGTACTAAAATTACTTTCAGATTTAGACCCTTGTAAAGCAACTGGCATTGATGGTATTAGTGCTTCGCATTTGAAAATTGCAAAAAATGAAATATTGAAAAGAATAACAACATTAATTAATTTATCATTAAATTCTGGAATATACCCAAATGAATGGAAAAGTTCAAAAGTAAGACCTATGTATAAAAAGGGGGCAAATCAAAAAATAGACAACTATCGCCCTATATCTATATTACCAGTAGTAAGCAAGATAATAGAAAGAATAGTCCATAAGCAGCTTTATACGTACTTATCCTCACATAGTGTTCTGAATGACTCTCAATTTGGATTTAGACCCGGCCATTCAACGTCAGCAGCACTTGGTTCTTTGACTGATAGTTGGTTTAAATCTATTGATAGCGGACATGTAATAGGTTCTATTTTTATTGATTTAAAACGCGCTTTTGACACTGTCGATACGGAAATCCTACTTGTCAAGTTACGTAAGATAGGCTGCTCTGACCCTGTTATAAATTGGTTTAACTCCTACTTAAATAACAGGAGTCAAAGAGTTATAATCCGTGACACTATATCAGATGAAAGGTCTCTATCCCTCGGGGTACCACAAGGGTCCATATTAGGACCTCTTTTATTTTTGATTTATATTGATGATTTAGTGATGGCTTTGAAACATTGTCATGTAAATATGTATGCTGATGATACAACCCTTTATTACAGTAGTTCATCTGGAATTGATATTCAAAATAGATTACAAGAAGATATGAATAATGTTAAATTATGGCTCTATTCTAATAAATTGACATTAAATGTTGATAAAACTAAATTAATATTTATAGGTACTCCGCAAAGATTAATTGATAAGGGAAATGTGCAAATAAAATTAAAAGGGACAATTATTGAACAATGTAAAAGTATTAAATGTCTCGGAGTAATTATTGATGAACATTTAAATTGGTCAGAATATGTTGATTATGTATGTAAAAAGGTATTTTTTAGTTTAAGTATGTTAAGGAGAATAAAGCCTTATGTTCCAAAAGATACTATGAAATTATTATATTTATGTTTGATTCAATCTCAAATTGATTATTGTTGCGAGATATGGGGGGTTCATTCTATTCATCAAACAGAACGTATTATTAAATTACAAAAAAGGGCCGCAAGGATGATTTTATGCTGTAATTTTCATACCCCGTCCAAGGAAATGTTTAATCAGTTAAAATGGCTGCCATTTAATGATCGTGTGACATATTTTAAATGTGTATTTATGTACAAATGTATTCATCGCCTTTCCTCTAATTATTATTATGATTCGTTTGTTTTTGTTTCTGATACTCATTCATTTAATACTAGACACGCGGCAAATTTGAATTTGATTATTCCTAGGGCTCGCACAGAACAATATAAACATTCTTTATTTTATTCTTCTATATTCCTCTGGAATAATTTACCCATTGAAATTAAAACTTCAAATTCCTTGAATATTTTAAAACAGAAAATGAAACAATATTTATTCATAAACCTTGCCATATAGTCTACAATTGTAATGAGTGATATATTACTATTAATTATTCTTCAGTACTTATATATTTGTTATTTAAGTGATGAAATAATTATGTTTTTTTTCTTTAAAATGTGTGTATATAAATTGTAGTATCTTGATATTTTTATTATTTTAATGTAAACATTTATATATTTATGTACAATCGTTAAATTCATTTCAAATGTTTTTGTAACGATGTTTAAAAGTCATGTTTTTATAACAACAATGTTTGTATACTGTACCCCAGGGCCCCATGGGAGACCAACTTATTGTTGAATGAGCCACCCTGGTAAAATATATTGAAGTAAATAAATAAATAAATAAAAGGCATACACGAACCCCAAAAGTAAAATCGAGAATTTCACGAACTGACACACCAGTCGTATCAGATTGCGCATGCGCACATGCGTATGCACTATTGTGCGCGGTACGGTTCGTGAAAGCCTCACGAAAAATTTCAGGAAGTGGCACAAAGGGGTCCGCTCGCTAGTCATGAGGACCGCTAGTCATAAGGACCACTAATCATCTAGACCGCTATTCATGAGGACCGCTATTCATAATTTGAGAAGAGGGTCATTATACCTAAGGGTCATTATTCATCAGGACCGCTATTCATAATCCAAGAAGAGGGTCGCTATTCATGATATGGGAAGAGGGTCGCTAATCATAATACAAAATCGGGGTCTTTATTCATAGGGATCCCTATTCATAATACGAGAAGAGGGTCGCTAGTCATAATATGGAATGAGGGTCGCTAGTTATAATACCAGAAGAGGACCGCTACTCATAATACGGAATGAGAACCGCTGGTCATAATACGAGAAGGGGACCGCTACTCATAATACGGAATGAGGACCGCTAGTCATAAAACGAGAAGGGTACCGCTACTCATAATACGGAATGAGGATCGCTATTCATAATACGAGAAGAGGGTCGCTAGTCATAATACGAGAAGATTACCGCTACTCATAATACGGAATGAGGACCGCTATAATACGAGAAGAGGACCGCTACTCACACTACGGAATGAGGACCGCTAGTCATAATACGAGAAGGGGACCGCTACTCATAACACGGAATGAGGACCGCTAGTCATAATACGAGAAGGGGACCACTACTCATAATACGGAATGAGGACCGCTATTCATAATACGAGAAGAGGGTCGCTGTCATAATACGAGAGTAGGACCGCTATTCATAATACGAGAATAGGGTCGCTAGTCATGATACGAAAGTAGGACCGCTACTCATAATACGAAATGGGGGTCGCTAGTCATAATACCAAAAGAGGGTCGCTAGTCATAATACGAGAAGAGGGTCGGTAGTCATAATATGGAATGAGGTTCGCTATATATTCATAGTACGAGAAGAGGGTCGCTAGTCATGATACGAGAGTAGGACAGCTACTCATAATACGAAATGGGGGGTCGCTAATCATAATACGTGAAGAGGGTCGCTAGTCATAATATGGAATGAGGGTCGCTATATATTTATAATACGAGAAGAGGGTCGCTAGTCATAATACGAGAGTAGGACCGCTACGCATAATACGAAATGGGGGTCGCTAGTCATAATACGAGAAGGGGACCACTAATCATAATACGGAATGAGGACCGCTATTAATAATACGAGAAGAGGGTCGCTAGTCATAATACGAGAGTAGGACCGCTACTCATAATACGAAATTACGGGTCGCTAGTCATAATACGAGAAGGGGACCGCTATTCATAACACGGAATGAGGACCGCTATTCACAATACGAGAAGAGGGTCGCTAGTCATAATACGAGAGTAGGACCGCTATTCATAATACCAGAAGAGGGTCGCTAGTCATAATACGAGAGTAGGACCGCTACTCATAATACGAAATGGGGGTCGCTAGTCATAATACGAGAAGAGCTAGGTCGCTAGTCATAATATGGAATGAGGTTCGCTATATATTCATAATACGAGAAGAGGGTCGCTAGTCATAATACGAGAGTAGGACCGCTACTCATAAAACGAAATTGCGGGTCGCTAGTCATAATATGAGAAGGGGACCGCTACTCATAATACGGAATGAGGATCGCTATTCACAATACGAGAAGAGCGTCGCTAGTCATAATACGAGAAGAGAGTCGCTAGTCATAATACGGAATGAGGGTCGCTAGTCATAATACGGAATGAGGACCGCTATTCATAATACGAGAAGAGGGTCGCTAGTCATGATACGAAAGTAGGACCGCTACTCATAATACGAAATGGGGGTCGCTAGTCATAATACAAGAAGAGGGTCGCTAGTCATAATACCAGAAGAGGGTCGGTAGTCATAATACCATAGTAGGACCGCTTCTCATAATACGAAATGGGGGTCGCTAGTCATAATACGAGAAGGGGATCGCTACTCATAATACGGAATGAGGACCGCTATTCATAATACGAGAAGAGGGTCGCTAGTCATAATACGAGAGTAGGACCGCTATTCATAATACGAGAATAGGGTCGCTAGTCATGATACGAAAGTAGGAACGCTACTCATAATACGAAATGGGGGTCGCTAGTCATAAAACCAAAAGAGGGTCGCTAGTCATAATACGAGAAGAGGGTCGGTAGTCATAATATGGAATGAGGTTCGCTATATATTCATAGTACGAGAAGAGGGTCGCTAGTCATAATACGAGAGGAGGACAGCTACTCATAATACGAAATGGGGGGTCGCTAATCATAATACGAAATGGGGGGTCGCTAATCATAATACGTGAAGAGTGTCGCTAGTCATAATATGGAATGAGGGTCGCTATATATTTATAATACGAGAAGAGGGTCGCTAGTCATAATACGAGGGTAGGACCGCTACGCATAATACGAAATGGGGGTCGCTAGTCATAATACGAGAAGGGGACCTCTAATCATAATACGGAATGAGGACCGCTATTAATAATACGAGAAGAGGGTCGCTAGTCATAATACCAGAGTAGGACCGCTACTCATAATACAAAATTACGGGTCGCTAGTCATAATACGAGAAGGGGACCGCTATTCATAACACGGAATGAGGACCGCTATTCACAATACGAGAAGAGGGTCGCTAGTCATAATACGAGAGTAGGATCGCTATTCATAATACCAGAAGAGGGTCGCTAGTCATAATACGAGAGTAGGACCGTTACTCATAATACGAAATGGGGGTCGCTAGTCATAATACGAGAAGAGCTAGGTCGCTAGTCATAATATGAAATGAGGTTCGCTATATATTCATAATACGAGAAGAGGGTCGCTAGTCATAATACGAGGGTAGGACCGCTACTCATAAAACGAAATTGCGGGTCGCTAGTCATAATATGAGAAGGGGACCGCTACTCATAATACGGAATGAGGATCGCTATTCACAGTACGAGAAGAGCGTCGCTAGTCATAATACGAGAAGAGAGTCGCTAGTCATAATACGGAATGAGGGTCGCTAGTCATAATACAGAATGAGGACCGCTATTCATAATACGAGAAGAGGGTCGCTAGTCATGATACGAAAGTAGGACCGCTACTCATAATACGAAATGGGGGTCGCTAGTCATAATACAAGAAGAGGGTCGCTAGTCATAATACCAGAAGAGGGTCGGTAGTCATAATACCAGAGTAGGACCGCTTCTCATAATACGAAATGGGGGTCGCTAGTGATAATACGAGAAGGGGACCGCTACTCATAATACGGAATGAGGATCGCTATTCATAATACGAGAAGAGGGTCGCTAGTCATAATATGGAATGAGGGTCGCTAATCATAATACGAGAAGAGGGTTGCTAGTCATAATACCAGAAGATGACCGCTACTCATAATACGGAATGAGGACCGCTAGTCATAATACGAGAAGGGGACCGCTAATCATAATACGGAATGAGGACCGCTAGTCATAATACGAGAAGGGGACCGCTACTCATAATACGCAATGAGGACCGCTATTCATAATACGAGAAGAGGGTCGCTAGTCGTAATACGAGAATAGGACCGCTACTCATAATACGGAATGAGGACCGCTATTCATAATACGAGAAGAGGGTCGCTAGTCGTAATACGAGAATAGGACCGCTACTCATAATACGGAATGAGGACCGATAGTCATATTAC
>JBAMJV010013618.1:0-29858 GCA_037951105.1 Echinarachnius parma | reverse complement strand
GATCGACTGCGTGTTGTTTCAGCAGGAGCAAAATTTGTCAAACCTATCAGGGAAATTCATCATAGCAGTACTTTTTTGAGCTTATTTAGATAGATTATTCAGTTCCGAGATAATCTATCAGTCAAGGTGAGCTATAAATATATTAGTTTGTATTAAAATATGATAAAATGAATGCCGAATTGCCTGAATGTTGCGTGATGTTTTTGAAGTTGAGTCGAGCTTGAGCGAGAGGCCGAGGGATAATCTGTGTTGATTTATAGCCGTGTTGTATGGGGAATGGTGTGCCGCGCCGTGGCAGAGCCACGAGCCACGGCGGTTATATTTGGAATTATTAATGATAAATTATTTATATTACATGATGTTGCAAATGCAAAGCCAAGCAAGGCTCTGCATACAAACCCACTTGCCTGCTTTCTTGTAATTGTTGTTGCTTTGACTTGTTGAAAATCGCAACTTAAATTTGGGGGAATTATTATTTAAAATTAAAATCATTGACATTGTCATTGACATTGTCGACATTGTCATTGATCATCGCAAAAGTTAAAAAGACAAAAGTGAATTTTATTTTTAAATTGAATCATAAGATATGGTATACTATTGAGTCCTAATACCGGATACCAATAGTTTGACGGCACAAAACAAACAATTGATGCATGAATTGAAATCAAAGTGGAAATTATACGAGCAGCTGCTATAAACTAAATGATAAAGAACACATTTGATGTAAAATATCTTCTTCAAGAATTTACCAATTTTTCGCCGAATCAACTTTCTTGTAAACCCTTACAAAAAAGAAGTCTCGGCGCCAGAACTCCGAAGTCTCTTCCCGACGCAAAATGTTGTGTTGCATTACCGAACATGAATGTTTTGCATGGGACTGTCATTGACTGATTGACATGCGCGCTGCCACTGGTGCGCGGCAAAACGTGCGTACTACGCCTCGGGACGCTTATTTTCTTCGGGAATTGATGGAAATTTTTTGCTGAACATCCATTTTAATTTATTATCCTCCGTTAATGCCGACTTTCAAAGTCAACTTTCAAAATTTGAACGTTTTTCCTATGTGAATTTGCAGAAAGAGATACAATACGATTGTAAGTTACGGTTGATCGTAAGTCAGAAAATTTACGCGTTTCAACCAATCAGATTTGCGCATCTAGAACACGTGATCTGACTTACGATTAATTGCAACAGTTTACACTCGATTGTTTCTCTTTCTGCAACGGCGCCCTAGTGTTGAAAATGGCCCAAATATTGACAAAGTCAAAGCCTCGGGAATAAAAGCATGAAAACCAAATTAAACTAAAAGTTAAACAGTTCATGATTGAGATAAACGAACCAATTAATTCAAATTAAATATAGTTTAAATATTAAAGGGACATTCCCTCTTTTGCAAGCCAAATTTCAAAAGTTGTGAGGTTATTGTCTTATCTGAAAGAAAATGTCATTTAATAGCATGCCTGAAAAAATTAGGGCTTGAAATCTTTTTTTCGTGGAGTTATAGTCTATAGACCTAAAACTAATAAACTGTCGTCCAACGGTTAATTGTGAATTATATATATGTATATTCACCCAGTGAGGAAGTTCGTACACGGATTCCACAAAGTACCACAAGTCCACAACGCTATGCGTGACCCCTCCGTGACCCGCGCACAAATAAGAATAGCATGACATAGCTATTAAATGACATTTTCTTTCATATAAGACAATAACCTCGCAACTTGTGAAATTTGGCTTGCAAAAGAGGGTCTGTCCCTTTAAAGTCTTAAATCTAATAAATGCATCTTTTTTCTGACTTGAGTTTAATCATAGTACTTTTGCTAATGATCACAACTCTTTATGCAACATTTTGCATAAACTGTTCGGACAACTCATTCAATAATTTGCATTTGAAAGATCTTGAAGAATGGACTAATTTGCCTCATCTTTTGAGCCTACATTTTCCATTCTACTTGATTTTAATGTTTGAAGAAAGTTTCTCTTCAAAGTTAAATTGTTCAGAGTTCAGACACAAGCTATGATCTACACACAAAAGCAAACCACAATTAGTCATTAAAGGGATAGTTGAGTATTGGTCAAACTTAACTTTAGTAACCAAAACCTGCACGATTACGATACAAACTAATAGTTATAACTTCACCATGCTCGAAAAGTATACACAATTACAAACGACAAAGTAAAACCCCTGTTATCATTCAAAAAGAGCCGTTACAACTCGAAGTGTCAAATTAACTCGGCGCGAAGCACTAGCGTTGTAGGTCCTAATACGGGACTGTATAGTGCAGTGTGCGGTAATACGGGACTGTAGTGCAGTCACTGTGTGCGGTAATACTATACAGTACTTATTATGTATCGCAACCATAGAAGTATGACTCCAACACTGCCGTTGACGCAACTCGCAAGCCCCATTCGCATTCGTTCGCCTTTCGTTCACAGTCGCGCTAACACACGGAGAGACTGGTCCATGAGGCGCATATATCACTGATTTTTTGCGGAATGGAAGGAAAAATCATAATCTTAATCCACCCGGTAGTTGGATCACATATTGGAGAGTAAATTGCTGGTAAGTACCGTATCACATGTATAGTTTTAAGCACAATTAGCGTGCACACAAATATTTGGTTTCAGTCTTTTATTAGGAGAACATAGAACGCTAGTGCCTCGCACTAGCGGTTCTAAAAAGTGATACCCGGGCGTCAACCACTTTTATATGATATTTTGAAAGCAAATTTCACAACAATTAGAGCATTTGAATGGAAATTATTATTATTTCCCATGTTTTTTTCGATGATCTTTCATATGGAATTGAAATCAACCAAATCCGTTACAATCGATGTTGGGGGGGCACTTTGGAAATTACCAAAACTCAACTTGGCCTTTAAGTGAGATTTCATTTGACATCGGCAGTACCGTCCTAAAGACCCAATGTTGAAATTCATGAAAAATAACAATTATACTTCGACAAGCTTTACTGTTCATGTTTATTAACTTATTTATTGGTGTTTGTTTTTGGCAGATGACGGAATATGGCAAGGAGAACTCTGTCCCATCTCACATGTCATCAAAGGTGAGAAAACTGTGTTTCGTGCTGAAAATGCTTAAATTCCTTTTCCAACAAGGTCTCACTTACTAATATCAATCATTAAATTTAAACATGACCAAAGCAATATCTTGCTGATAACGATTATTCCCAGTTTATGTACGGTTGATTTTGTTATGATTTTAAATTAAATTTTTTGACAGCTACTTTCAAGCTAGCCTGTATGAAAATAACACTCTCAAATCTGTTGTGCATTGGACTCTGAGTCTTTTATAATTTTCAAGGCCCTTTTGGGGATTTGGGGGCTAAATTACCCCAAGTCCCTGTCTATTTTTGTGAATTTTGTCATTGCGTGCAATACAATTTTGCAGGTTTCAGTTTTAGTGACATGAAAATGAAATTTTATGATTTTTTTTCTCCCAGTTCCAGACACCTGTGAGTGCACCCAGGCATGATGCAGGGCCCAAGAGGATCCTAAAGCCGGCAACCACAGGTTCAAATGTAAGCACCACCCCTACCAAGGCTACACAGTCCGTAGTGGGCCAGCCACCAGTCTATGAGACACGCTCGCGCCAGGTCACAGCCTTGGGCTCAGCAAGACCTGTGAGTCCGTCTTCTCCATGTCGGAGCGAAAGACTAGACTTGCTGTCCTCTAATTCCTCCAAGCTGATATCAATTTAAACATATAAACTAACCAGCCAGCCTTTTCTGCAAAACTGCTCCTCACTGTTATTAACAAAACACTCGGTAAGACCTGTCAGTAATGACAGTCTTGCTTTTCTGTGTCAGAGAGAAAAAAACAGACTTTCTTTCCCTTATTATTCCAAGCGTTTTAAATGGAATGACTAATTATTTTACTTACACCATCCATCCAGCCTTTTCTGCAACTTACACCACAGAAATTTATCATTAAAAAATACCTTAGTAGCATTTAATAAGCTTCTTTCCATAATTTTTGAGCAAGAGAGAATTTACTATGTGGGCAATTCCACGAAAAAGTGGACATGAACTCAAAAAAACAATTGTCTCTATTTCAAATCCTATTGATTTTTTCTGGATTATTTTTTCATACAACATGATCCTATGATTATATCTTTCAGTTCACATGATTGGTTTTATTCTCGGGTGTCTCCTTATAGGACCATACATGGGACTACCCTGTGCAAATTTCAGGAAAATCTTTATATTTTCCAAATTTTCTGGTATTTTTATTATTTTAGGCACCAAATTTGATGACTGATAATCAAAGTACCTTTTCAGATTGAAATTTCAGTCTTTTGAGTGCTCTAAAGTATATTTTTCAATTAATCAAATCCTCCGGACAAACTGTAATGTCCGTGACGCTGAAAATGTAATGTCCGTGACGCAACGTTTTGTTGTCTAGATCACATATACCTGGCCCGTTTCGCAAAATCCAACTTGGATTCAATTCATCATTTCCTTGTCTATAATTGAATACCTAAATCACCTTTGTGAGGTCTCAGAACTCACAGACTTTTGCAAAAATGTAATGTCCGTGACGGCGCCCAGAGGTGTCGGGTCCACCACCAACTCGGTCACTGTCTTTCTATTCTCTCAATATGTATTGCAATTTGCATTTTAAAAATTTCCATCTAGCCTTTTCATTCGCTCATAATCCCACACTTTGCTATAGCCTTGTTCTTCCGATTCTTTCCATTTCCTGAAATAAAACACAATAGCTACCAGATGCTCGAAATTAGCACAGGCCTGCTGGCCGCTGTATGACTAAAAATAAGCTTTGGGCCACCACATTTTATTGATCAATGGCTGAAATGGGCAACCAAATACAATCAAATTTTGAATGTTTTCCTTTTGTTTGGGCCACCAGTTTCAGGTTTTGGGCAGCTCTAATTTGACAAATCTTGTTTTTATTTGCCCGTCTTGGGCCACAAGGCAAAATACTTGCCTTGTCATTTGCCTTGAAATAATCATCCCGTGTCGTCTTAATAATGTAGCATACTATAATGATAGATAATGGTCATACCTGCCAGACAAGATTGATTTTACTCTTACATTGATTACAAGCAAAAAGAAAACGGAAATGACGAATTGTAATCATCAGTCAGTCAATGTTTGAAAAATAAAAAAGATCAGGATTCAAATTTTAAATAACGGGGTTTAATTTTTGCTCTTCGGTATCACTCTAGATGATACATGTGCTGATGACAATTATTTGATGCTTCTTTTTGTCAAGGTGTCTGCAATGAGCAGACTAACCGCCCAGGCCCAGGCGTCCAAACCAGCAACAGACAGCAAATCATCACACCAAGCTGCCAAGGGAGGCCTTTCAAAGACTGGAAAGTGAGTTTAGTTTCCATTTATTCCTTCCAAGACTAATACAAAATAATAATTTGGTGCAGCATTTCGCATAACCCTGCCTTGGCGCAGATATATTTGGCCCAACTTTGTCATTTTAATTACATTCCCTGTTCTTTACTTTGTTTTGAATGTTGGATAATGTTCTTCTGTGATAACTTGTTCGTTTAAGCCAATGACCTAAACTTGATTAAATCGTTTGGTGACTGTCCTAACTAATGAAATTGTCTCACTACATTTGTCCTCAACTGAATGATTATATTCACTCCTGGAAAGCTAGCATGACCTTTCAGATGTCGACTTGCAAAATTAATTGAATTACAATTACTTATTTAAATCTATCTTGGTTTCATACACATAAATGCATGTAATATATATTCTTTAATGTTTACTTATTTCTAATTCTCCTACAGAAAAGTATAGACACCAAATTCTGACTTTGGTCTGCTGCGTAAGGTCAAGTCTAGCAACATCTAGTTCAACTTACCAATAGACAATGTTGTTAGAACTCTATCGATCATCTTATGGTTGTTTTTTGTTTCCATTTAAACTTTTTCAGGAAAGTATGGACACTGAATGACTTTGATATCGGTCGTCCGCTGGGGAAGGGCAAGTTTGGCAACGTGTACCTGGCCAGAGAGAAGGAGACACATTACATCGTGGCCCTCAAGGTGCTCTTCAAATCACAGCTGCAGAAATCACAGGTCGAACATCAGCTGAGGAGAGAAATTGAAATCCAGGCACATCTTAGGTGAGAAGTAATTACTTATTGTTTAAAAGACTTTTTTGCATCCAAAAAGATAAATCAATGACTTGACTTAGTATTTGGACTTTGCACAATTAGTTGTAGCCTTCTTCAAATCACAGGTGGAATATTAGGTGAGGGGAGAAATCCAGGCATATCTTAGGTTAGAGATATCATTTTATGAGAAATAAAGTAGTAATATGAATATAATTTTTTTTAAGTAGATGGGGAGTAGTAATCACAGGTGAAACATCAGCTGATGAGAGACATTCAAGCACATCTCTGTGATCCAATTTAGCTTCTTCTTTTTTCTAGCCTAATTTATAGCACAATTGATACACCTGGGCCTATTTTGTCATCAAGTGGAATATATGCTGGAATCAATAGGATTTGTTTTTAAAAATTGTAAAAGATTAGTGAACCAGTGTTGGTTCATCAAGTACAGAATTTCCCTTTGTGCTGTATTTTCTCTCTTTTTTTTTTGCATTTGATATCATTCTGCAAGGAATAGAATCTCAGGCTTCCTCTGACTCCCATTTTTACTTTTCATTAGCAGTTTTCATCAGCTTTTTAAATTTTTCTGTCGTTCTTTCCTCAGACATCCCAACATCCTGAGATTATTTGGGTATTTCTACGACGATTCTCGAGTCTATCTGATCCTGGAGTTTGCTCCGAGGGGAGAGCTGTACAAGGAACTGCAGAAGGCTGGCAGATTCGATGAGAAGAGAACGGCAACAGTGAGTTTTAGTCTACCTTTAGTTTATGTCACATTCTCAAATCCCTGTAAAAAAAATTGCTGTAAAAGCCAGTAAAACAAATTTACATGTGATTATTGTATCATGGCGCCATAAACGGGCAAGAAAAATTGAGCTATCAACTATTACTGGGCTGTAACCAGAATTAGAAGGCCCAAAATAATTGTAACATTGAAAAATCTATTAAATTTGGTGGCCCTTTCAGGCAAGTAGTCTTTGATATGAATTTAATGTTCATGATTCACGCTCATTTAAGTGGCCCTGGGCTAGTGATAATTTCCAGCCCTGTAAAAACAAAAGTGTGGAATATTTACAATTCAATTAATGTGTTTGTATCTCTTTCCTGTCCCCAGTACATCAAGCAACTGGCCGACGCCCTGAAGTACTGCCACTCCAAGAAGGTGATCCACAGGGACATCAAACCAGAGAACCTGCTCCTGGGTCTGCTGGGAGACCTCAAGATTGCTGACTTTGGCTGGTCCGTTCATGCTCCATCATCAAGGTATGTAACCTTAGAGCGAAAGGGGGAGGTTCCACAAGCATTTAAGCAGATTCAATGGTTGGTTTAGAACTAATACTGTCCAAAAATTATCATGCCACAATCTATCAAGAAAATTTGTTCTCTGTATTACTGTATATATTAATATTTAATTCAAAGTGGGTGGGCATTCCACTTTATTTGACATCATTTTTGTGGGGATTCCTAAATGGTTCCACCTAGATGATCTATGTGAGCGTAAATGTAAACGCAAACATGGACAAGACTTTCTCCCATGTGCATGCAGTACAAACTGTATTTCTTGTAGATGTACGACGCTGTGTGAACCATGGATTACCTGCCACCTGAGATGATCGAGGGGAGGATGCACGATGACAAGGTCGATATGTGGAGTCTTGGAGTACATGGGGAGATAAATCTTTATCGCTTTGTACATGTACATGAAGTCTATTAATGTTTCCCAACATTGTTATTTATTGTAGACGTACAACGCTGTGCGGAACCATGGACTACCTGCCACCTGAGATGATCGAGGGGAGGATGCATGATGACAAGGTCGATCTGTGGAGTCTGGGAGTACTGTGCTACGAGTTCCTTGTCGGCAAGCCTCCTTTTGAAGCCGAAGGAAGCAGCGAAACCTACCGCAGAATCACAAAGGTACGTGTATATAAGATGCAAATGTGAACAAAAGCCCACCAGAGCCTTATTGTAGCTCTAGAGGGCCAATGTGTAGTTGTCTCTCCATAATTGGATGAAATTAAAAGAGTTAAAATCCATTTCCTCCCTGTAATTGGGTACTCATTTTAAAAGGGTATAAAATGCCCTGTAAAAGCCTTCTCAAATTAACCAGATACCACTGTTTTTGTTATTGAATACTTCTTTTTGTACTTGCTTAAACTGTAATTCAGAAGAATTGGTGAATGCTAATGGGCCTAACAATACCATCCCTGTCGATAGGACTTCCTTATTTATTAGTAATCTTTCAATTGAAGTCTAGGGTAGCATTTAAACCTATCAAAGAATCAAAACATATGCAGTTGAATTCCTTTCAACATTTGAAAATTATGAATTTGTATTTTTTGGACTGTGCCATGCTTTTAGCATTAGATATCTAAAAAATAATCGCTGATAGATAAATTGTGTATCTTGTATTAAGTAGGAGGGGCTTGATCAGGGTGAGTATTATTCCATTTTAAAAGGGTTTTAGTTTTTGTCATGAAATTTATTTTTTGTCAACCATTGTCTGAAGTTTCAATTGCAGTTCAGAAAGAATAGTTTAGAGCAGCAATAAAAGGGTAAATGGTAAACAAATCTTGTCTTGTTCAAATTTGCATGCCAGTTAGCTAACTTTGTTTTATAAACTTTCTTTTGCTTTGTTTTAAATTAATTTTTAATGCTATGTCTATTTCTTTTATCCCAAACAGGTTGACTACAGATTCCCAAATTACGTATCATCGGGTGCACGAGATCTCATCAAAAGAGTGAGTATTCTTTCTCTCTCAACTATTTTCACTTTTAGATTTAATTTTGATTGAAGCAATAAGCATAAAAATTCACCTTTCCTTTGTGGCCCAATTGTGCAAGTATAATCGTGACTTTTAAAGTTAGTCATTGTATAAAATTGGCCTAAAATTAAATATTCTCACTCTCTGCAACGTTTCAGACTGTTTCCGTTTGACAGTTCAGAGCAGAATTGCATGATGTATACAAGAACAATTGCATACACATTCCACTCCTACCTGGTCCCCATTTATATACACCTCTAGAGGTAGAGAGCAGCAATAGTGGATAGATTGTCTTGCTGAGGGAGAAATGCGATAGACTAGTTGCAGCTATTGTCATGCAATATCGGTTGCACCTTGTTGCAAGCTTTCAGTCTCATCGTGGGAGGCCACCTTTAGAAATGGTGATTGTTATCACTATCTTTGAATCAAGATTTCATTGATCTTACATTGTATTTTGTACTTCTTATCTTCAATTTCTTTCTTTTTTTCATGCAATTTAATTGTATATAATTTACTGTATCGGGGCCTCCAACACAAGCACATGCTGCTTCTCCGATGTCCCAGCTATGATTTATAAAAATGTACATTGATTGTTTTACTTTTGTATTTGTATTTGCCCAAATTAACTGAATATCTTTTCTTTAATTTTCTGTATTGGGGCCTCAAACACAAGAACAGGCTGCTTCTCCGATGTCCCAGCTATGATTTATAAAATGTATGTTGATTGTTTCACTCGTTTCTCAAAATAAACTGAATTTCTTCTCTTTCTTTAATTTTCGTGCACAGCTGCTACAACACAACCCCTCCCACAGACTACCACTGGAACACGTCCTAGTCCACCCATGGATCGCAGAGATGACCACCAAGACGGCCCAATCATCATCCTCATCCTCATCGACATCGAGCGCGCAGTCATGATAGTATCCGTAGACTAGAGTACACTTCAGTACACTTTATCATTGCTTTGTATTTAAATGACATGTTGATTATGTCCTATGGAAGATTGAATGGTGAAGCGAAATGGATACCTGCAGTATAATATATCATGTGTCTTGCTGGTGAGAAAAAAACTTTTCTAAGATTCACATTCACGTTAGAAGAACAGAATTTATGAATGGACTGACTTGTAGTGGTACGCATGATTATGACAGATAGGCACTATCATTCCTTTTTATATGTCCAAATGCCTTCTCCATTTGGTTTGTATCTGTAAAAGGTGTCCACCCATTGCCTACAGGAACCTTTGGGATTCTGTATTTACTGTAAGGGGATTGCAAAATCTAGCAGGTTAATTTACATTTCTTCCTCTTGATTGCATAGAATCTTCCCGTACAGAATTTCCGTTTTAGTTTCAGTTGGTATTTAGATAAGCAAATGCTAATTTTCAACATGTGGTTCTTCCAAATCATTTACAATGAGTTTATGATGATTTAAGACTCCTTTATCATGAAGTGAATTTATTTATCACAACTGTGAACCATGCATATATAATTTGTTGATGAGTAAATGTACATTATTTTGATTTAGAAAATCAGTGGCACTGGTTAATGATATGATTCATGTGTCAAATTGTCAATCCTGGCAACATTTTGTTTGAAAAATTGGACAGGAACTTTAGTCATCCTTGAAGAAAAACAAAAGATTTAGACGGTAAGACCCCATTCATCCTAGTGTTTATTGTACCTACATTTTATGTGTGTGTTAGTACTACATTTATATCAGTTCAGATAACTGTTGTCGTTTAATATAGTGTTATTTTTTGCTAAGAACTGAATTACATCTTGGTCCACAATCAATAAGAAGTCTCTTGAAAATAGTTAAAGAGGTATTATAAATCATTCCAATTTGAGTTCATATTTTAACATCAAAAAGCTGACATATAAATGATAACAAATTAGTGTTTACGAATAACTGTTCAAAAAAAAAAGTTTTAAAAAAAGCATTTTGGGGGAATTCCCAAAATCGATGTTTTAGAAAAAGGAAAGGTCACGGTAATTTGTGTGACGTCATAACAAGGAACACATTGGCTGGGCATGGACAGGGGCATCATGAGGGGTCACTTGTCAGAGGGGGCAATTTCCCGGTTTTGAGGCATATTTGCAGACACCATTTTCATAATTCCTTTTGATTATTTGTCTCCACAAATACAACAAATATCATTGCCAAATAAAGGCGCATCCTCACTCTTAAATCGCTTCGAGGAGACGATGAAATCTCCGATATGATTTTAGAATATACCCACTCAGCCCTCGCCCAGTCGTCCGGGCGGCCGCCCGCGCGCGGGCGCAGCCGCCAGCACAGGCAGCTGAGCTGGACTGCTGCTCCGGCACTCCGCAGCGGCTTCATCGATCGAATCTCATAAACCGGTCTGCAAAAATGCAGTGTTTCGCGCTCAAATTCATCTTTTTAAACGGCAATAAAATGACAAGTATCGATACTTTGCTGGATTTATGAAACAATATTTACGGAAATATAGTTACACAATATTCAGTATTACCTCATTTTTTAGCAAAATATGACTTTTCCTGAAGTAAAACCGAGTAAAACATTCAAAACAAATCAAGCGCTTGTTAGTTGTTACGCGAGCTGCGATTGAACATAGCCGAAAATCAGATCGTTTGTGATCTTTGCCAATTTCTGGGCTGCGATATCATATAACGTGTAGTGTAGTCTACGCCGGCCCGTTTGCAAATTGGCAACAAACCTGCGCTAGGTTCAGTTCACCTGGTCCGAGCGAGTTAGGAAATTAACAGGAGATTATGATCTAGTGCTGTTATCCGATCCGAGACGAGAAGGGATTCCCGGCGATTATGGCCTTCAAACCGGGAAACGAGCGGTCCGAGAATTGGCCGTTTGTTTGTATAATTCTCGGTTTTGGCAACAAATTTTCTCCAGTAATAATAACAAATCTGTATACTGGTACATATAAGAAAAAAATGGGATTGGCTCAAGTAAACTGCAGTAGTTATGACAGATTTACGACCTGTGGCTGTGACCAGTGGCAGAGAAGGTCACAATGTTTAAACAGGTTGAGCCTTGAAGTCAATTACCTGAATTTGTGTAGAGCTATACAAAGGGTTTAAGGGGAATGCCCCCCACCTGTTGGAAAGCTTACCCCAACCTTTGAATATACTTTTTTAAACTTTTTATCTTGACTCCCACAAAGATATATTGAGAACTTGCTTTTTTATGCCTCCGCAACGAAGTAGCCGGAGGCATTATGTTTTCGGGTTGTCCGTCCGTCCGTACGTACGTCCCGTTCTCGTGATCGCGTTATCTCAAGAACCGATTGACGGATTTTCACCAAACTTGGGTCATGTATGTATCTTGGGGGGCCAATGATCTGATTAGATTTTGGGGTCATGAGGTCAAAGGTCAAAGGTCACAGAGCTCATTATATATGCAAAAATAGCTCGTGATCGCGTTATCTCAAGAACGGATTGATGGATTCTGACCAAACTTGGTACATGTATGTATCTTGGGGGGCCAATGATCTGATTAGATTTTGGGGTCATGAGGTCAAAGGTCAAAGGTCACAGAGCTCATTATATATGCAAAAATAGCTCGTGATCGCGTTATCTCAAGGACGGATTGATGGATTCTGACCAAACTTGGTACATGTATGTATCTTGGGGGGCCAATGATCTGATTAGATTTTGGGGTCATGAGGTCAAAGGTCAAAGGTCACAGAGTTCATTATATATGCAAAAATAGCTCGTGATCGCGTTATCTCAAGAACGGATTGATGGATTCTGACCAAACTTGGTACATGTATGTATCTTGGGGGGCCAATGATCTGATTAGATTTTGGGGTCATGAGGTCAAAGGTCAAAGGTCACAGAGCTCATTATATATGCAAAAATAGCTTAAGATTGGAAATCTCAAGAACTGAATATCAGATTTCAATCCAACTTGATACCTGAATGTATAATAGGGAACAATTGTAGTCATTAGATTTTGGGGTCATGAGGGCAAAGGTCAAGGTCACTTATAGCTCATAATTGTGATACATCAAGATCTAAAAGACAGAGTACCATCAAAATTGAGTTGACAGAATTAATTCTGTGTACATGTTGATTTGGGCTTGATATAAATAAATTGCGTAATGGCGGAGGCATCATTTTCGACTGCGCGCAGTCGAAGATCCATCTAGTTTGTGTATGCTTTATTGAACACAACTCCAAAACAAACCACATAACTCTGCCCCAAACACTGGCACACCCCCAAAAATAAATTACCCCAATGCTGCCTCCCATTTTTTTTTAGATAACAAACTTTTCAAACAATGTGTTTCTTGTAGTCATAAAAAATTCGCCCAAACATGATCTTACACACATGGCCCTGAGTTCACATGTGGTTGTGAGTTTGGTATGATATGCATGTCCACTGAACCTGGGCTAATGTATATGTATGGTATGTCTCCTCATAACTTCCAACATAAGCAACTGTGTGTGCATGGGTACAGGCAGTTTTTTGCTCATACACAAGGGAACCGGGACGATCCGGGATCCCGTTAATAATTTTGTAATTCTACCGAGCCGGGTTCGAGACGGGATATTTTGTTTACCTAACAGCATAAAGATTATCAGCTTTTTTTGCCGTTTTTGCAGGTAATTGTTCTCGTATTTGTTTTAAAAGCCTTGCAAACATGTAAGTAAAATAAGAGAAAGTCTAGAATAGGTGCGATCGTGATAATCTTGCATTTTCGATCCTTTTCGGCACTTTTTAAGAGTGCAACTTACAAACGGCTTGGCGCGCTAGCTAGCTACCTCACTCGCAGCGCGGGGCCTGCCGAAACTCTGGCAGACCTTCTAGTGCGTGTTCCGTAGGGTTTTTTTTTTCGATGCACATGTTCAATTTGCGTTGATCAATTTGTCAAACAAGTCGATAATTTCGCTAAAAATAACCACTCATACAGTAAAATATGTACTTTTACACAAACATTGGGCAATTTTGTGGATTTTTTAACGGTATTTTAGGCTCAGGCGCGCGAATATTATTATGACCTCGCTTGCGCTAGTTGTGCTGACTCCTGGTTATGACGTCACGGGGTCATATGCATATCATTATCATGATTAGATCGGTTTACGTTTTTTGGTGACGAAGCGCTCTCAAACTGCTATGTTTGTCATGTTATTTCATCATCACTACAGATACATAATGGAATAGGAATGTTTTATACTAGAGAGTAAGAGTTTATCTTTCGAAAAATTGAAACAGTTTAACATTTCATTAATGTTTATAATACCTCTTTAATGATGTACAGAGTCTATCAAATTATTAATCTTTTTGTACACAGAACAATTAACTTAAAAACAAAAAAAAACGTGTAGGCCATTGAACTGTATCTTGTAGTGTATTTTCTTTATTTTCCCTCTGATTTTTGTATTCATCCATTATTTTGTTTGTACTGGAGCAAAAATTTGATTATTATATGCTATCAAATCTTGTGCATACAAAAAGAATTGTGTCTAGGATAAATAAGGAGTGTAGAAACTAGAAATTTAAGATTATTATCCTATTGGACTAAGTTTTCATAAGTTAGATTTGTTTGTTGTTTGGATTTTAAAATAGATGTGGAATAATGTTTATGAATGTTCCTTTCCAAATAAATACCAAAAACGTAATGGGACAGAACGTGTATATTACAACTTGCTTGTATTTGGTGGAACGTACAATCAAACCTGTCTTGCAGGCCACAAAAATGTGTATCCTGCAGTGAAAACGGTATAATGGAACCTGTCTACAATGGCCACTATACACAGGTTTGACTGTATTTGTCCTCTTATTATGAACCCAGATACGATCATCAAGTAAGTGTACACATCATCAGAGCTGCCAATTAGTGTACTACTACTTGGCAGCTGCATCAGAGATAGAATCTTTATCCATCAGTGGTATGTTACTAGATTTTGTATTTTCCAAACTAAGAACAAAAAATCAAATAAAACAAATATGATGGGGCATGCTAAGTATGTGTTGTTGTTTTTCTACAGAGGTTGGCAGTTCTGTATGTGCCGGTAGAAAAGAGTTTGGTTACTGCTGTATCGTAATGTTTTAATGTATCTTTTTGTTTGTAAGGTCCTTCATTTCAACTTCAAATATGTATTTCCATTCAAGAATATGTGTGATTATGCCCTAGCCAAGTGAATGTGAGAGCTTTTGTTCAAAAGATATAAAAAAGTTCATGCAGGAATGATAGACTTCATTCTTGTTTGATGTAAATAAATCTGTATATTTGTAGATATTTTGTACAATGATCATCTTGTAATACATTACAGAAAGCCTGTTTTACCAGATATAATAAAACTGGAGCACTTAACATGAAACACAATCTAGTTGCAGTCAATTTATTTGTACAACTGTATAAGTCTATGGTGGATTCTTCCTGTAACATATTCCATTGAAAGTCATTTTTGTTATGAAATATCATATTATATCCCAAATAAGACAATATGATTTTTGTTGCATGATTTTATGGAAATATCCATACATGCAATAATTCACATCATAACATCTTTAAAGCGATCCATTCACTTCATGGGTTTTTTTTTCCAAAGTGATATTTGAGACTTACATGCGAGATATTTTCATAGAAAAAAAAACACAGGGGGTGTTGCATAAAGAAAACATGCGCACTTAAGCCAATATGACTTGCGATTAATCACAACTCTTTATGCAACACCCCCAGTTCTTGACCTAATAAATACAGTGATTTCATCACCTATTGCCCATTGGCTACAATTTCAGTTCAATCATCAATATCTCCATAATTATGGAGACATTTGAAAAATCAAAACCCATTTCACTCTACTGTAACCATATAAGCCAAACAACAAGGTACATGTAAATGAGAAATGTGGAAAGTCTAATATATTTTGGTTGAATTTGTCAAAAATACTGGATCACTTTTAAAGTAATATTTTGTTGTTGATTCAGTCTTGTTAAGAAAATTAACAAAATCACAATGTTAAACATATATATACAAAAGGTACAGTACTTCAGTTTTATTCAGTATAATACAACAGAATATAATAATTTCATACTTGAATATATAGCAATAAAGATATTAAAGGGACAGGTCCACTTTTACAAAACCGCTTTCAGTTGACGGATGGGGATCAATGTAACACGCAAAAAAAAAATCAGATTACAACAATATTGTACTAATTCTCGTAAAGGTATTGTGAAGCCGACATTTGTTAACGTATGTCACGGAAAAAGATCTCAAAAATAAAGAATATATAATTACATGTAGTCAGTTTAAGCGATGTTTGGGTATTTTGCTTGGTAAACGCTCACACATTAGTACTTATGCGCGGGTAACGTAGCTAGCGCGGGTCACGTAGGGGTCATGCATACCGATCTGGCACTCCGTGAAATCTGTGTACGAACTTACTTACTGGCCGAAAATATGTATGTACCCATTAAACCGTCGTCCAACAATTTAATCAGTTTTAGGTCTATAACTCCACGAAAAAGAGATTTCAAGCCCTAATTTTGTCAGGCATGCTATTAAATGACATTTCCTTTCATATAAGACAATAACCTCGCAACTTTTGAATTTTGGCTTGCAAAAGAGGATCTATCCCTTTAAAGCAACATGTATTATAACACATACAGAATATCAAATACATTTACATGAGCATAGAAGAATGTTGGTATGGAGAGATGTATGGGCTATAAGCAAAACCCTGCACTTGTCGGTAATAATCCAAATATATATTTTCATACCATTAGATAGGCCTCATCACAAGCTTTCGTTTGATGCATTGTTCGTACAAATTGGTCAATAATTGGCGAAGATATGATTGTTTAAATTTTACAATCATTAGTCTTTTACACACATGTGAACTTCAAGTGCCCATTTCTTCAAAACATGAATTACAGACAAGTGCCGAGTTTTGCTATAGCCGGTCACAAATAGTAATTATACAATTTCCAAGAATGTTCTGTAATCTGATTGGTTTAAATCAGGTCATGTGACATTCAGTGGACTGCACTATATTCATCTAAACATTTAGATGAATATAGTTTCACAATCTTAATGGTTAACAGACTTGTTTATCTGAAAGAATGTATCGTTTGATATTATAGTCTACTAAGTAATACATATTATTTCAGGGATTATAAACAATACATTCCTTCAATACATTACAAGATCCTACTAGTAAATACTATGAAATCAAAACCCAAGATTGCACAGAAGAAGATTGTTTTAAGTCAAAGAATAATTACATAATGTAATCTTTCACCGAGAATATATCTAAGTAACTTTTAAATCTACATGATTACATTTTATTACAAATATATTTTGCAAAGAAAATTCAACATAGAATACAATGACAGGACAAGAATGAAATAAATAAGAATGAGCAAAGAAAAATTGGGCTTGGCGGTTCATAATTTCATTTCTTTCCCTGCCCATTTCATAAAACATTTGCAATTGTCCAATTATTGTAACTACCATGGCAACAGCTTCAATGCTCCATGCTGATTGGCTGTGGACCGACTGGTTACAATAAGTGGACACTTACAACAATTGCAAGAGTTTTATGAAACGGGGTGACGCCCAATTTTCTTTCCACAAAATTTTACTAAGACTAACATTTTAGTTAAAGATATGGAAGACAGTCCACAATGTTTATTTTAAGAAATTTCTTCCATTGGTAAGGTGGGGTGTGGTCTTTTTGGTATCCCCACCCCTTGGAGTTACCAAATGAGGAAAGGGGTGCAAGTCGACATGATGGTGATATGTATAAAGGCAGAAAACGTGTAGTGACAAATGGGTTGTTAAATATCACCCAAAGATGTACAAGAGAGGGGTACTACTACTGCATAAAGAGTTGCAATTAAACAAAAGTCAGAAAATATATGCAGTTGAGCCAATCAGATTGGGCATTTAACCGCATGTTCAGACTTGCGTAAAATCGCAACTTTGTGAGTGATCGCAACTCTTTATGCAACACCTCCCACAACATGTAATAACTCACTATTTGGGGATAATCAAAGTTTACCTTTCACCATTTACATACTAAGTCTTTATTTGGCAACAAATTATATTTGTATCGTGTATAAAAAAAAAGAAGCTGGAAGACAGTTCACATTATAGTAACTTTCCCTTCACTTGGTAGGGCGGGGTCTCTTTAGTAGCCCCACCCCCCTCAGGTACCCGACGATAGAAGAGGGTGCACATCAGCATAAAGGGGAATAATCACAGTTTATCTTTCACCATTTAGTTCACAATATAAAAACTTTGCCTTCATTTGTTAAGGCGCGGTCTCTTTAGTTCACTGTTTTTCAGTTCGCAATCTATCAAAACACTTGGCCTTCACTTGGAAGGGCGGGCTCTCTTTAGTAGCCCCACCCCCCTGAGGTACCTGACGATGAAAGGGGTGCACGTCAGGGTGATGGCGATGCGTACGGGAGCAAAGACTTTGTGGACTGCGTACGCCATGACGAAGGTGCTGGTTCCCGTCGCAAACTTGGACTCGATAACCTCCTTGCTGAAACCCAGGAAAGACAACAGGGACTGGACATCAATTCCACTGTACAGGAAATAATTAAGGGAAGGAAATTAAAAAATTAATCTATTACACCATGTTGCTATTATTTGTTCAGAGTCAGACTGTAGAATAAATTGCGTGAAAATTCTAGTAGGGTAGGGGTATAATAACATAACACGGCTGATTAAGGTGGCAGTTGACGGCTGAAATGTACATAAACAAGTGATGTTTGTACATGTATAAATTTATGGTTCTTCCTATCAAACACCAAATGATACATGTTTGATGATAAATGGAAACTCTGGGGTTCCAGATGCTCTCTGGTGCAATCTGAGCCTATTTTGGGGATCATATCCCCTAAAAACAATATTTAAAAATATATAAATAAATAAAAAATACAAAAAATACAAATCTTTTTTGTGTGTTTTTTTTTAGCCGGAATTTTTGTAAAAAAAAACGGAAAAGCCAGTATTCCGGCTATAGCCGGAACTCTGGCATCCCTGCACAAATATACATGATGTCATAATCCCCATTTATCTATAAAATGCATCCATTCCAGGAACTATGTTGGCAATGTTTGGTGGCACTGGAATGAATTGCTGAATCACATCAGTTTGACTATAAGATTAATGTCAGATGGTAAACATGAGTAAACATTGTTAATGTGCCATGTAAACAACTGATTATTTGACCTGTAAATATCTAACCCAAAAATGCAAGTCATTGAAATTTGAAAGCCAATAATGAGAAGGAACGAAAGATCAAAATGTTATCAAATGTATCTAGTAATTTAAGTTATCATTTGGTCACACTGACTATTAGATTAATGACAGATGCCAAACTTGAGTAAACAATTTTAATGTGCCATGTCAACAATTGATTTTTTGACCTGTAAATAACCCAAAAATGCAAGTCATTGAAAGCCAATAATGAGAAGGTTAGAGAGATCAAAATGTTATGAAATGTAATGTAAGTTATCATCATTTGGTCACACTGACTATTAGATTAATGTCAGATGATAAACATGAGTAAACATTGTTTATGTGCCATGTAAACAACAAATTGTTTGACCTGTAAATAACTAAAAATGCAAGTCACTGAAAGTCAGTTAAGTGAAGGACAGACAGATAAAAATGTTATGAAAAGTATCTAGTAATGTAAGTTATCATTTGGTCAGACTGACTATTAGATTAATGTCAGATGCCAAACATGAGTAAACACTGTTAGTGTGCCATGTCAACAACTAATTGTTTGACCTGTATATAACCAATAATGCAAGTCACTGAAAAAAATAAAAATGTCATCAAATGATCTAGTTGTCATCATTTGGTCACACTCTACAGAAAACATTCATGCATCATAGTCAACAGAAACACACTGTAATTGGTTTTTGTCAGTTTGAGTTAATACAATAAAATGAACAGAGAAGGGAAGCCAGATATACATGTAAATGTTAAACCCGAGTAAACAATGATAATGCTCCACACTAATTACTTATCCACTAAGTAAATTACCAAAAAATGCAAGTCATTGTCCAGGTTATGTCCAGCAAATTGTCCATCCAAAGTGCTGACTCATTTTAGATGTGTGAGTTGTCTACTCTATTGTGGTACATGTGTCTGACATTACATAATTTGTATCAAATTTTTTATTTTCAAATCTTAGAGAGAAAATAAAAACCTGTATTTATTCAATTACAAAATCATGACATAATCTCTTTCACAAAAACATAATGCTACAAAAGAAACAGATCTGTGAAATCTTCTTTGAGAATGGTGATTGTTTTGGGCTTGTATGTGTAGAAATGACATTGCTTGACCAGTATACTTACCTACTCATTTATTTATTTGTCCTGAGTCAACAGTTACTTAACAGATTTTGCCAGATAAGAAAATACTCCTTCTCTGTGACAATTCAATTGTGTGCCTAAGAATGTACATGTTTACATGTACAACAGTATGTACATACTGAAGTCATACCAGCATACTGGTTGACACGTTGGTGACTCAGCTAGAAAATGACAAGAAATGCCTAAAATCTATAATTTAAAAAAAGAAGGCTAACCTAAAATTTGAAGATTATCATGAGTCATTATACAATCTACATTTAGTCAAGGAGCTAACATAGTGACAAAATATGTTCTGTAAACTAGCAAAGAAAACTAGAAAGCCACCAATTCAAAATGAATATCAAGATATTCATTTCATTATAACCTGTTCCCTACACAATTTTTCAATCCCAAAAGAGTTAATATAAAGGGGCTGGAATGCCTGTAGGCAATCCTGTAGGCAATCAAATAATGTATTTGCACAAAAATGTTTTTTGAAGCACATAGTCCTGTATAGATATACTTGCTCGACTCCTGGGGCGAGTTAAAATCACAGGAGGGCAAGCAAACACTAATTTCCCCTTGCCCTATTAAGCAAATATTATTTAGTACTGAATTCTGCAGCAATAGGTGGAGAAAAGTAATACTTTGTTGTGGTTTATACTTAATTGAATAGTTGCTTTGAATTGCAAGTGAGTGTTTATATTTCAATATTTTTAACTCAAGTTTCCGGAAAATAGTTCTTAATCCTAAAGGGCAAGCAGATGTATATCAACTTGCCCACAGTGCAAGCAAGAAATTATTTTCGCAGCACTCTTGACTGAATGCAAATTATATAATATAGATCTATGCAGAAAGTGTGTTAAGGGAGATTTTTTTTGAAGAAATTGTAAAATTGTTCACACTCGTGCACACACAAACAACCATGCACACAAAAGATGCCCCAATGAGACAGTTACAAGTACAATTATACACACACTAACACATATTATGGTGATGAAAATAAGATGTTGGCATACAAATTATTTTATCATTTTTTACTTTTTGAAAGATGAAATTCATAGAAAATGCAATGAAATATTGAAGTTAATGGATGTCAATGTCTTGATTTGACCTGCTGAAAAGGGTGATAATGCTTGTTTACATAAATATTTGTTAAGTTGATAAAGTAAGTTAATTAGTTCCTACACAAAGTGTAAACTTTGGACCTGCCTCTATTTACATTACCATTATATTAATCCTATCATACAGACATTTATATCAACTGCACTAATGAACGCCTGTATGCCAAAACTATGACAAAGGTCAATCATTGTTATAGCCTAGTACTAAATTTAATGAATTCTGTCTTTATGGAATCATTTTGGACAAAACAAATTATGATCAAAATTAACATATTATACAGGTTTGTGAAAAAAACACAACTTTTCAAATGTTAGTGGTCCAAGTGTTAGATAGTTCCAATGTACTAGTAAAGATTGGCTATTAAAGGTTATCTTTATATCATAATGAAAAGCATGATCATAACATTATTTTGTAAACAGCTGCATGAATATAAAGTTAATTTGATGAGATGACTTAATAAATGAAAGCATGAAAAGCGCTATTCACCTAGATACAGCAAGGTAGAAGCCTCCAAGCGACATGAGTGATATGCAGACATGGAACACGATAACGGTGGAGCCATAATCGCGGACAGCCATCTTGAGTCTCTGTCTCTGACTAACCTGACCACTCTCTGGCTCCTGTGAGGCAGTCTTGTCCCCTTCCAGCGGGGAAGCCTTGTCCTTTTCGGTCGGCTGAGAGTCTGTTGCATAACTGCATGAAAATGTAGGATTGGCTTCGGGAACAAGGCCCGTTGCGCTGAAGTAAATACTCTGACTGTTGAGCAGACTGTAGGAAGTTTGTCTTGCTAGAGTGTGGTAGTGGCGCTTCCCACCGGACATTGACAGCCCGTTTGACAGCGGCATTGTCCCCTGGGCGACATCCTCCAGCTCCATCTTTTTGAACATGGACAAGGTCCTGCAGTAGCGGGTGCTCCCCGGGAGGCAGCTCCCCTGCAGGATGCATGCCATGTCGTCAGACCAGGGTTCGTAAGCCTGGCCAAAGGAAGCCTTGCCAAAGGACGGGTACCTTCTGCCGCTGTGGATCTGCCTCTGGACTCCCTGCACAACATCACCACTTGCAGCCTGGTTCACGCTGTCATGGTGTGCACTTGACGAACTAGCAGCAGCTGACATCACACCTGCCTGCTTCTTTCCGAGTTCCTTCAGGGCCTGGATGAGGGCTGTCTGGACATCTGGATGCTTGAGCTCCAGGAACAGTCTCTGGTGTCCCTGGACGATCTGTGTCAAGCGATGCATCTTCTTTCTGAGACTTTCCCGGTGTTCAAGAATACCTAGCTCTTCTTGTTAGGTGCACAAGCCTGGTCACGTCTCAAAGGACACTGAAAGAGAAGTGCAAGAGAACACACTATAAATACTCAGCCGACCGATTCGTAATTCAACACTGACCACTGCACACGAGACGTCTTATCTAGTTAATCACAGTGTACACTGACCGAGAGGCTAGTGTAGTATTATTCAACATCTTTCCCTCCATGACTTGCAAATTGCAAACACTGTAATGTAAACAACAAGTAGATAAGGACTATCATGCGGAACTAAGCACTGTAACTGGTTTTATTAAAAAGGAAGGAAATACTGAAAGTCACTTTAAAAACTACAAGCAAACTACATTTTGACCACTACATGTTTTATTTAGCTGTTATCTCCGGAAGACTGACCAGGAGTTATGTAGTTCCAAATCAAATGTATATGTACCGGTACTTAAACAGATTGTTTACAATGCTACAATGACTTGCAAATATTGAACATTTCCAGAAGATACAACAAAAAATAAATATATTTTCAGCTAACTCATTTATGAAGGCAAAAGCCTTCGCTTTACGCAGTAAGCCTCTTGACTTGCAGGGGTGTGTATTACTTTACTGACTGGGATTTCTACAAACAAACAAACATTGAAATGCATCTGACCCCTTTACCTGGTCTGGGTGAACATGACTTTGATTCCTCCTAATAGATTGGAAATGGAATTAGTATCAATGTACCGTAAAACTCCGTGTATAAGACGCACTCGTGTATAAAACGCACCCCCAACTTTCTATTAAATTTTTTTTTTTTTTTTTTTTTTTTTTTTTTTTTTAGAATATTTTTTTTCATGAATATTCATATATTCATGAGGTAGCAATGCTCATTAAATATGCAAAACACTAAATTCATTAATAACTTTTTTGTAGAGAAAAATGTATAACCACTGTTTAGAAAATTGAATATTAAATGAGTGCTGCTACTCATGAATATCTGAATATTCAATTAGCAGCAGTGTTACTGCTTAAAAACTTGCATTTTGTTTTGCTAACCACTATAATTTATGTAGGAAAAAGATATATTTTGATAATTGTTCCCCCTTATATCAAGCTCTTGTCATGCCCTAGACCAGTTTAATATGCATTAAACATGACTACTGGGTGTCCCAAAAAAGAAATTCTAAAAAATTTTTTTTTTTTTTTTTTTTTTGGCTGTACCTGTGTACACTTTGAAAATTTTCCGACGGAAAAAAAGTGCGTCTTATACACGGAGTTTTACGGTATTCTTTATTAAATGTTGTAAATAACCTAGAGACCTTGCAACAGGAAATAATTGTACCAGCTGGGCATTCTCTGCTAGATGTGCTCGCTACATGACTAAATGAATGGATGTTCCATTTAAGATGCAAATTTTGAAAAGAGCACAGGTCTGTTCTTTTAGACTTTAGTAACATTATCTAGGCATGTCTCGGTATACAAATCATGCACAGGCTTGGGCGCTAATGCAGTTTCGCACATTTTTAATTTTTATTTTGCATCACTTTATTTGTCTTTAAACTCAACTAAATTAGTTCGTATTACTCACTGCACTTTGTCCTTATCCCTCGATGGTCTGTTGTAATATTTTGGTCAACATTTAAGCCCTTTTTGGCGACTTTAATCAATGGTTTTGAAAGCGTCGCGGCACCAGCTTGGCGGTCGTAAAAATCGAAATAGCGCGACTTCACGAGCGGTGGAGAGAGTACCGTACTCCTGCCGTACGTACTCGGGCGCGCCGTACCGGTTACATCCATAGCTGAAGCGATGTATGGTGGCTCTAAATGTGGAACTATAAAAAAACACGATCATACGGCCACCCGCTTGATGAATTGATTACGTTTCAGATTTATAGCCACCATACATATAGACGTAACTGGTACGGCGTGCGCGCGCACGGCAGGAGTACGGTACTCTCTCCACGTTCATGTCACCGGTAGCTACGGCATAGCTGCTCGTGAAGTCCCGCTATTTCGATTTTTGCGACCGCGAAGCCGGTGCCGCGACGCTTTCAAAACCATTGATTAAAGTCGCAAAAAAAGGGCTTAACTGTTGACCAAAATATTACAACAGACCATCGAGGGATAAGGACAAGTGCAGTGAGTAATACAAACTAATTTAGTTGAGTTTAAAGACAAAGTGATGCAAAAAACAACCAAAAAAAAGGTGTGTGCGAAACTGCATTAGCGCCCAGGCTTGAGTGGATCGGTAAGAATTGGATGCACGAGTTTAAGTTTCCAAAGTTAAAATATGAGAATTGAACTCAGTCATATATTTGCCATTCATTCTAGAGAAGAGAGCAAATGATGGCAGTAGATGCCAAAAAATAATCTCGACAGGCTCAAATTCAAAAGACCAGGGGGTGTATTCTGAAAATAATTTTAAGTTAAAATTTATTTTATCTACGTCATATCTACGTCACTAAAATATATTTTAGCAAATCGCTATTCCTTAAGTACAGTGTAATATTTTAGTGACGTAGATATGACGTAGATACAATAAATTTTAACTTAAAATTATTTTCAGAATACACCCCCAGGGCCCCGTTGCAGAAAGAGATACAATCGATTGTAAGTTACAATTTTATTGTAACTGTAACTAGTCAGAAAATTTGCGCATTTCAACCAATCAGATTTGCGCATTTAGATTAGAACACATGATCTAACTTACAATTAATTGTCAATTCGCTTACACCCCTCGCACAATCAATGTACTGTACACTGCATGCCATGCCGCGCGAAACGTAGATATAATATGCACGAACAGTACTATTGAGTATTGGCGAGGACAGCCGGTGGCCCTTAAAAGTGGGGCATGGGATTACATTTGATTTAAGAAAATATTTTGCTCAACGCAGATTTGGCTTTGCGCTTAGTCCTAAGAATGTCACAGAACTGTATATTCTCATTTCTAGTAAGAATCTACATTTTATAACACACCTCACCGATCTCTCAGCCACACTTCAAATCACCAAATGCGAGTCACTTGTCGCGGCGCGGCGCGGCGCGGCGCGGCATTGGATAGCCCACGCCCACCGGCACTACCCCCGCTTGCCTCGCGGTCGAAGTCCGGCGGATAGCGCTACGCCGCGCCGCTATCTCAGCTCTGTACTCCTTGCACTTCGCCTCGGCTCTCAAGATTCTCTTGCGCTCTCTAAAGCTACATTTTCGTTCTTTCATTTCTCAAACAGGAACACATTATTAATCTCTAACTTTAATTCATACAAAAATTACTATTTTAAAACTAATTATTATCTTACTTACCCTTACAAATTGACTCACTCGATTGTCGAATTATCACACAAATTGACTCACTCGATTGTCGAATTATCAAATGTCATTTAAACTTAAAGGGGAATTCCACCCCTGTAATGTGATGTTTGCTATAAAATGAAGTGAATATGAAGAATCATGATTGAAAATCTGAGCCAAAACGGTAGAGGAATAAAAAAGTTATGACAGGATGAACTTTGCTCCGATTTTTAGTATCGTTCAAAATTGCTATCGATCGTGACGTCACTTGCGAGCTGCAGCCATTTTGACTTCTACATGGAAATTTTACAAAATTTAAATTTTCTTAATAACAAAGCAAATTTATGAGCTTACAAATTCCAAAGAGGTTGGCCCATCGATATTCTTCTATGAATTCGTGAAAACAAGCAGAGAAAAATTAATTTTTAGCAACGAAAATGAGAAATAAGTGTATTTTCATGTACTAAAGCCATGGCGAGTTGCTCGTCAATGATGTTGCATATGGCGGCAATTTTGAAACGATCCCTCATTACTACATGATGTTCAAATAGTTATAACTCCCGTGTTTCTTGTCTGATTTTGATCAAATTTTCACCAATTATGCCTCTTATTCTGCTTATTCAAATAACGAATGGTTTTATCAGGCCCGGAATACCCCTTTAAAAGAACTTGTGTATTCGGCTTGTTTGCGCCGTCGCAGTGCTATTAATATATCCAACTCTATGTGGGAATACGTCATGTTTGCGAGGTTGGTACCGTAACGCCGCGTCTTCTATCACATAGCTTCCGGATTTATTTCGCTGCGCACTTTGATATACCTCGACGTATAATTCATCATACTCATTGATGACACCAGCGTGAAATATAAGCGCGTATAATATGCTTAGAGCGACCGAAGTGCTTTTCTTAGAAGTGTACATTTCCTATATACAGCTCTATGACGTAAACATGGGTAACCATGGTATGGAAAGCCAACATAATGATTTTAAAACTTTCTTCGTATCAACGATCAAGGTGATAAGCCAGTTCGTAATTATTAGACTATGGAGCTTGGGTGACGACAGAGGGCGTAGTCCGATATTCCATCAACGGGCGATCAACGTACAGTAAAGTGTATGGTAGTATGTCATATTACCGGATAATTTTAGTTTGACAGCATAAAACAAACATTAGATGCATAAAATCAAAGTGGAAAAAATACGAGCAGCTGCATAAACTCATAAAGAACACATTTGATGTAAAGTATATTCAAGAATTTACCGATTTTTCTCCATATCAACTTTCTTGTAATCATCTTTCTTGTGAATGATCTAGGTGAATCATTCACACGCAATAATGATACCAAGGCGGGCGATAAGCATACCACCCATTCGTACAATGTACCGTTCAAAATTGAACGCTATGTTTTAGGACGCCAACGGCAAGGAAAACAGACGGGATATAATATTTCTTTCGACATGTTGCGCGGTCTTCAAAACAAGAAAGTCGGTAATCATTATCAATTTATATAAATTGTGGATCACATGAACGAAATTTTTTTGCATTTGCTAATAAATGGAGAGAGAAATCAGACGGCAAAAACTGTTTTTGCGTTGGATAGTGCAGCAAGCGGAAGACGATAATCTCCGCACAATGCTATGTACACTATTATGTACACCTATACGTGCGTGCTAGCCAGGCCAAGCAAGGCTCGGTGAAATTATTGATCAATAAATATCATCATTACACATGAATAACACATTCTATCAAACCGGTTCTTGTTCTATGAAATAGTACATATTATGCTATTAACCTCTGATGTGGTGAATACAAAAATGATGGGCTTATTTTTATCCTGATCCAGATTTTAAAAACGTAAACAAATAATTCGCATTCAATTGCACGTGTGGCTCCTTTGATTCTCACGATCGATGGAATATCAAAATACCCGGAAGTAAATACGCGCATGCGCAGATTGTAACTACGAACTGGCTTATTGCAAGCAAATCGCAACTTTGCCATTGATCGCAACTCCGTTATGTAGATCAATAAATTTTACGTTTTCCGGGGCCTCTTTTTGCAACACTAAAATGCAACACCACCCAGGACTATATAGGTTCTTCAAGGTTCATTTATTTCCTTCTTTCACAAAACATTTGTACATAGAATATCAAATAAGTAACAGGAAGAACAGATTATCAGCATAAGCATAACTTAACCCTAATAAGGCCGGGGAGGGGGGGGGGGGTATTTTTTGTACATATTTTTTGTGCGCCTAACATTATGGAGATCAAATATATTAAAATAATGTAACGTTAGTGTTTTTTATTTCATTATAATCGAGAACAAAACTGCTGATCTAGAGCGATTTCCGCTCGAAAGATACTGCAATCTACCTATTGCCGATAATGGACAAGTCCAAACTTTTAGACCGCATATGCTCATGAATAATTCATGAAGCTTGAACTTGAGCGCGCTGTGCGCGCGTTAGCGCAGAAAATTGATTTAATGGGAATTTCAGTGCAAAACTTTTCCATATGAACATTTAAAAAAGTAAAACTACCTTGTAAGACTAAAAATGATACACGTAGAAAAAAATATTTACAAACGGGATAGCTTGATATTTGAAAAGGAGAGAAGGGGAAAATATATACAAAAGGATGGAGAGGGAAAAAGCAAAATGAAACCAAAAAAACAACAAACAGAGAAAAACAGAGAAAGAAGAAGGTAGTGTAGGGGGAAAGGGTGTTGGGAAATATAGAAGACAGAGAGAGAATGTGAACTTCAAACCTTACAAGTGACAAAAAAGTAGCAAGGGGTTGCAATACCGAACGGGTTGTATTACCGTACATGCAAATTCCAATAGGAAAAACGTTCGAATTTTGAAAGTTGAATTTGAAAGTCGGCATTAACGGAGGATAATAAATGGATGTTTAGCAAACATTTTCCACCATTTCCCGAAGAAAATAAGCGCCTTGAGGCGTTATACGTGCGTTTTGCCGCGCACCAGTGGCAGCGCGCATGTCAATGACATTCCCATGCAAAACATTCACGTTTGGTGCGTCCGGTTAATACAACCCGGTTTGTGCGCTACAAAAAATTCTGCTTTCTTGAAAGGTTGCCGTAAAAGTTCAATTTGCGTAAGTTTGCTGCTTTTTTCTACGAAATAAGTTATCAATTCTTTATCTTGAGAATATATAGATCACTTATTTGTGTTTTATTCATATCTCTGTTCTTCATATGTTGATCGTTTTCATGGCGTAAAGAAATGGTATCCGGTAATAGGACCCGATGTTATACTAACAAACGAACTATAGGTGTACTACACATCGGCACTGTTTTTAATATCGGCACCCCGCGTAATATTTGTTTTTGCGCGTGTTGTAAAACATCGCGCATGAGATGATGCGCGCTACCCTTAGAAACTGAACTGGTCGAAATTTTGAGGAGAAATAATGCGTAGATCGTCCGCTACGAGAAATACACGTAAATACACCAACATCGCACAAGACATTTTGAGTTGCGTGCATTGTCAATGAGGGTTGAGGGGGTGCCGGTATTAAAAACACTTCGAACTCGTGAAGCCAAAAAACAACGCGCGCGTTCGAAGGCGATATCTCAAAATATGATTAATATATCGCAAATCTGATCATCGCATCGGAATCTGCACTATTTTCTCAATATGTGAGTACAATTTCAAGAAATTTTAATGATTTTTAAGTCTTAAACTGTCGGAAATGGTTTAGGGTGCCGCTGCGGGGGTCACTCAATCATATATCCTACTTGTATAGCCTTCTATAAATCATTGCCTCTTTGATGTATATGTTGTTTGTTAATTAAAACCATGATTAAAACTCACTCATTTTTGTATTAATTAAAAGTATTGCATGGATTCTGTTCTTTTTTGTTCTTCTTTTGGTTTAGATTCGAAAAAAGGGGAAGATATACTCCCCACGTCGGGTTTATTTTATCCATTGGCTTTCCATAACAAAATAGGTCATATGACACC
>JBAMJV010013617.1:0-14273 GCA_037951105.1 Echinarachnius parma | reverse complement strand
AATGCATAAAACAAACTTTTATAATGACAATAAACTTCAGACAGCTTATAGATTGACGTTGGCTGGTCACCTAGCTATCATAATATATGGGATTGAATATTCCAGGGTCATCATTACATCGAGTATATTAAATCTGTCGAATTCCTTATTATTCCTTATTAAGGAATTCAACAGATTTTCGTATATATTTTTAAAACGTAGTTTCAATACATAATTATCATAAAATCTCGTCCTTCTATCTGATGTTTGAACAGCCGGTTAATTTCTCAACATTTGCGCGGAGTACTATTTACTGAGTATTAATAATTTATTACAGTTATATTTGTATTTTATCATCAAGGTTATCACGTGGACGTGGTTTGGCAAAATAGTCTCGTTGGCACTTAACCAATTAAATCAATCAGTCCTAAGCCCCGTTGCAGAAAGAGATACAATCGATTGTAAGTTACAATTGATTGTAAGTCAGAAAATTTACGCGTTTCAACCAATCAGATTTGCGCATCTAAAACACGTGATCTGACTTACCATTAATTATTGTATCTCTTCCTGCAACGGGGCCCTGAACTGGTTTAAAAGTATTGTATGATTTTAATAGTTTGAAATGTGGTAAGAGTCTATTTTAAAGGGATCTAGTAACATTGTCCAAATCCTCACAATCAAATTGTAATGGTAGTGGTTCCCTCATATACATGTACCTTGCTGTATTCGTATTAACAATAGAAACATGCCCAGGACAGGTTTTGGTTTTTTGAATTTCCCTTTCGTTAAAAAGATATTTAAGATTGAAGTGTTCTGATGTTAAACTGCCAATTAATTACACATGTGCCTATCTAGGCACAATATGCGACCAGAAATTCAAAATGGCCGCCCACCTGTCTAATGAGACCACCTGTCTACACCGACCACTTTTCGCCGGTTCCTTGAGCGGTCGCTATAGACAGGTTTGACTGTAGTCTATAAGCATTGTTTGTATTTTTCTAAAAAGTCAAAATGTCCCCCGGCCGGTAGACTTATGAATAAAATATATAACTATGAGAGCATTTGAAAGGGAATGATTCTCATTTTACATGTTTTATTCAAGAACTTTCAAATGGAATTAAAACCAACCAATTTAGTGTCAAGAGGCATTTCAGGAAGAACTAATACTCAAGTGTACCTTTAATTTAATTTTCTAGTAATTTCCTTGAATTCAGTCATTTCAGTGTGTATCACAACAAATTAAAAAGTTCAGCTTAGTACTGAGAAGTGCCATTCAAAATTTGATCATTCAAAACGTATCTATTGTCAGTATTTTGTGCATGAAGGAAAAAAGCAGTATATCTAATTCTATGAGTATTGTGACTTGAATTACTGGAGTCAACAACTGTGGCATTTATAGGGTTTACCTGAATAAGGAGAAGGAGCACAGATATATAGGTTACAACAAGAGGGAGCCACTTTGAAGACACACAAACAGAAAATAATCCAGTGTGAGAGTGGTAGGTGATGTTGGTCTCTCATGGGCAGGCATCCGTCGCTTAACAGACCTCACATGTATCTCTCTTCATCTCTTTCACACCTACCCGGCTTTCAGACAGGAGAAATTTCATGTATAGGCAAAACCTGTTTGTAGCAGCTAACCTGCCTACTGCGATTAACAAAAGTGATCCCTGTAGGCAGGGCTCGACATTAGCACTTGCCCTGTTGCCCCGTTGCCCCGGGCAAGTAAAATTTCATGAATGGTCTAGCTTGGTTGCCCGACTGGGCTCAATTAGGAGAGAATAATGTCATTCGTTATCCGCAAATCTCATCTAGAAGTATGCGGGCAAGTAAGTTTTCTGTTCGGGCAAGTAAAAGTTGCAAAGTTATGTGTGGAGGCTTGCTTTAGGGAAAAAGAAGGTAATCAAAATTGTCTGTTTGTCTGCTTACAATGGCCACTATTCTTGTTTCTCTTGGGTTCGAACGAATTGTACAGATATGTCAGAAATTCAAACTTGACCATGAAAAAGAGTACATATATTAGGTTGCAATAAGACTAGAGGAAGCTACTTCTAAGGGACACAGAAACAGAAAGTAAGCCATGGTGAGGATGGTAGGTGTCGTTGGTCTCCCCTGGGCAGGCATCTGTCACCTCGCAGACCTCACATCTATCTCTCTTCATCTCTTCATCTCTTCATCTTTGCCCGCTTTCAGGCAGGAGGAATTGCATGTATAGTCAAATCCGTGTAACTTTACAATAATACATTTTTCTTTGCATTATTTATATAACATTCAGACTCTGATCTGACAAGGCCAATACTTTGTTGTTTTTTAGGACATTATTGTTTTAACCTGCTTACCGGAACCAGGTGGGCTGTGTACAAAGTCTTCTGGGATTTCAGAATCTTGAAGGGAAGGGATTAATATCCTTTATGCAGAGCATTATGTTACTACATACTTTCTGCACATTGCTCTGTCTGTAATCTCTTTCCAGTTTATATTACGTTTGGAATTTAAGGCTATTTATTAAATTTGCAATAGCAAATTTAAGCACCTTTTTACAAAACCTTTCACTTGCCATGTTGTACAATATGACACATAAACAATACATTTTTAGTGTGAATGTCGCACATTGTATTGATTGTATAGTCGTGCGGGCATTGCTTAATGCTGTTTTTTAGTCATGTGTGAAAGGAGAGGGGTAAGCCATTAAGCCTCTCTACAGCCTCTCACCAAGTGTCAACCCAATAATCACTAGGGAACAATGCTTGTTGCCACATGGTAAATAGTTGACACATTTCAAGAACTGCTGTAATTTGTTGAAATGCAAATGTCACACATTGTATAATCATGCGTTCATAAAGGCCTGGTCACACAGGACACGACTAGACCCACGAATGCAGTACGCATCGGTACGAATCTATGGCAAGCCGTTTTAACATTTATTCCTATTTCTTGATATCAAGAATTGAATTATTGATTATCAAGAATGTATTTCTTGATATCAAGAATTACCAATGCCTTACAACAGAAAAGTATTTCTTGATATCAAGAATGCATTTCTTGATATCAAGAAATCAATTCTTGATATCAAATATTCAATTTCTTGATAGATCAAGAAATAGGAATAAATGTTAGAAAAAAACTTGCCATAGATTCGTAAGAATGCGTACTGCATTCGTGGGTCTAGTCGTGTCCTGTGTGACCAGGCCTTTACTTCATTGCTTGAAACACGGTTTATTAATCATGTGTGAAAGGGGAGGGGTAAGCCATGCCGCCTCTCTACAGCCTCTCACCAAGTGTCAACCCAATAATCACTGGGGATCAATGCTTGCTCCCTGCCACATAGTAAATAGTTGACGCCTTTCGAAAACTGTCCTAATTTTTTTAGATATCCCTTATCCAACCCTTTTACTAACCTTTCACTTCAGTATGTTGTATTAGTACACCATGGGCAGGCGATAACTTTTCAGTATGAACGTCACACACTGTATACAGTATAGTCATGCAGTCATTGCTTGAAACACAGTTTTTTATTCATGTGTGAAAGGGAAGGGGTAAGCCATGCAGTCTCTCTACAGCCTCTCACCAAGTGTCAACCCAATGATCACTGGGGAACAATGCTCCCTGCCACATAGTAAATTATTGATGTATTTCAAGGACTGTTCTAGTTTGTGAATCTCGCTTACTCATATTGTATTTAGCGTGTTCATTTCAGGTGGATTTGGGATCTGTCATTTTTAAAAAAATTGACCGAAAATGTCAGTATTCTTTGAAGTATTGTTTATAATGAAGTGCTAGCATCGGGTCTCAGTTGATGAATATTGAATAATAATATGTCATTTAAATCCAATACGATTTAATGTAATATCTCATGACCCCATTCATGGCAGGAGGGTTGATTTGCATAGACAGAAAGTACGTGATGGAGGAGCTTGTTGTAGAGCCTCAAATACCTTATTTTTTTATAAAGAAAGTCTCTGAAAATAAGGAAATTCTTAAATTTTTTATAACTAAATGCATGATGCATTTATATTTTTAAAAAAAATTTTCTTCCTAATATCCCAGGATCCCGGTCATGGCAGGAGGGTTGTTCGCAGTGGACAGGAAATACTTTGTGAAGGAGATACTTGCAATGTCTCAAATACTTTAATTGTAGTATGTTTTTCTTATGACTGAGAAAGGTCTCTGAAATGAGGAATTCTTGAACTTTGATTGACAAATGTATTCTTTTCTCGTATCGCAGGATTCCAATAATGGCAGGAGGGTTGTTTTCAGTGGATAGGATGTACTTCATAAAGGAGATACTTGTAGTGTCTCAAATACCTTAAATGTAGTTTGTATTTCTTATGAGGAAAGTATCTGAGAAAATGAATTCAATAGATAAATGCATAATGCATTTGTATCAATGTTGTTTGTTTTCTTTCCTCATATCCCAGGACCCCTATCATGGCAGGGGGGTTGTTTGCAGTGGACAGGAAGTACTTCATGGATGAGCTAGGGGGCTATGACGAGGGTCTGGAGATCTGGGGAGGGGAGCAGTATGACTTGTCTTTCAAGGTGAGATTAACATATTTTTTAACACCTGTCTATACAGACCAGTATGATTTGCCTTGCCAAGGGGCTTGAAAACAGCCCAACCCAATTATTTATTAGACAGGGAAATGGGGCTCTCGAAATAAGAATCTTATTTGGGATTTAAGTTTGAAAAAGTGTTTCATTTGTCTCCCGTTTGTTTCTGATTCTGATGTGTGGGGTGAATTTGAGGAGATCTCATGTTTACCAGCTGGACACATCTTCAGGAATTTCTTTTCTTACACCGTGCCTATACAAACAAATAAATTACAAAGGGAGATTTTTATTTAAGACGGTCAGAGAATGGGGATAGGGAAATAAAATTTAACCATTTGAAATTTATCTGAAAAAGGGGGAAAAGCCTAAAAATATGTCTGTTTTTCCTTCATTTATTGCAGGTTTGGATGTGTGGCGGTGAAATGGAGGAGATTCCATGTTCTCGAGTCGGACACATCTATAGGAAGTTCATGTCCTACACCGTGCCTGGCGGAGCTGGAGTCATTAATAAGGTTAATAATTTTCCTCCCCTTATTATCATCTCTCCCCTTTAACATTGATGTTTGTATGTTCTTTCATGTCCATACAACATTCAGTGGGATTCTTTCATTTAATTATATTTGTATCCAGAAGAGGAAGCTTATCATGTAGCAATCTGGATCAACGAAAAATGTAAGATATTTATTGATTGTTTAAAACTTTAAATATTTTGTTAATGAATATAGAACCTACTTTGGATGGTTAAGGTTTAGTTGACTGGGGTAAGTATTTCTATGAGAGGAGGCCATCAGCAAATCAATGATGTCACTCCACAAGGCACTCACTGTAATAAGCTTTTATTCATTATTTTTGTCATGTAGAACATGCATTTACTCTTCAATGGTCTGTTTTGATATGCTTTTTTTCATGTTTTTTAATACATAGAACCTTCTTCGCGTAGTTGAGGTGTGGATGGACGAATGGGGCAAATATTTCTACGAGAGGCGGCCGTATCTGAAGGGGCAAAACTTTGGTGACATCAGCAAGCAGATGGCACTGAAAGAAAGGCTGCAGTGCCATAACTTCACCTGGTTCCTTAATGAAATAGCCCCTGATATCCTCCAGTACTACCCCCCTGTGGAGCCCGAAGGGAATGCCAAGGGACATGTAAGTGCATTATTATGTCAATTTTGTATAAGATAATTACATATTGTTGAGGACATATTCTGAAATTATATTTATTGGGCTGAGCGGAGAGATATTGTAGTGCCGTAACTTTGCCTGGTTCTTTATCGAGATAGCCCCTGATATCCTTCAGTACTACCCCCCTGTGGAGCCCGAAGGGAATGCCAAGGGACATGTAATAGTCTGTGGGCCAGAGGGGTCTACCGGTGACCCCCCCTATGATCCTCCGACTTGGGTGTCATTTTGTTCATTGATATGTCCAATGTTAGAAACAAAATGTTAACAAGAAAAAAACTCATTTATACTATGTTTTTTTACTACTTTTTTGGAGGTATGTAAAAATAGCACTTTTTCATGTTTTGCTTCATTTCTTAGGGTTGGTGAAAATTGAGATTGCATTAAATGCTCTCATTTCATAATGGCTAGGTCTTTATCTTCTAAATTTTGCTGAAACCCATATCCATATCAGCATATGGTACAGACAAATTTTCATTGTCATAGTTGATTGGCTTCATATAATTATGACGTCATCAAATTTGCATATGAATAATCACAGGAATTTCCGTGAACAAAACGGTTAAAAAAACAATGTTCATTAATATAGCTTGTTTTTTTCGCCGTGAAAATCATGGCAGTGAGATTAAACTCATGGATTTTACTAGTGAGAGTGTATTCAAATCAGAAACGGGATAATTCTTTGAATATAATCTACAAAAGGGACATTTTGGATTACGTAATCACCATGCGTCATGTGCAATTTCGAGGCATATAATGGCCATGTTATCTAGGTCACAAGTGGGTACATATTGTTTCCTCTTTAATTTCTTTATTTGATGGCCAATCACTCTCATATTTGCCACATATGTAAAGCTAGGGGGTTCTTCAGTTTCCAATAAGTAGAATTTCAAAAGGTCATCATATGAGGGCGCTATTTAATAAAATTGGTTAAAAAACATTAAAAATCCTTTAAATTCGAACAATGATGCATTTTTTTTTTTATTTGTTTACAAAACTTGATATTTTGCTTGCATTAATATGCAAATTTACTTTTCCTAGAATGACCTAAAGACGTTTATGTTGTATCTCACACTGTTGAGTGTCTAAATTAGGCCTAACTACTTCTGATCTAAATGCAATAGAGAATACATTGCGCTACATAAAAATGCTTTCAGATAAATTCTTAAATTGTAACCCTATTTTTATCCAGGGTGAGATTTTCTGATTGCCTAATTATCCAAACATATATAGCAAAAGCATATTTTTGGGGGAAATTTCTGGTCAGAAATTTTCTTTTCAGTATTGTAATATACTTCTTTTTTGCATCTCATTTCTTTTCAGACAATTAGAGAACAAATGAATATGTTTTGCTGACAGTTCATTATTGTATCCCTCCCCAATTATGATTGTTTGTCATAAACTGACCGTTTTGTGTAGACAACTCAATTTGTGTGCATACTTTGCAGCACTGGCGTAAATCTGTTCGGAAAACACAATGCATCGGAGGGGCGAGCATTTTTTGTGAACAATTGCTCCCCCCCCCCCCCCCCCAATGCATTGTGCTTTCCGAACAAATTTACGCCCATGCTTTGCAGGACATGTATGTGTAATATTTTGTATTTTGTCTGGTCTAATTTAGACAATAACATTTTTTCAGCCCTGTTAATCTAGCCGAGAGTGAGTTATTTCTGTCTAAATATATTTACGAATATCAAATAAAAGCAAAAGAAATGTTCTGTATTAATTGATTGCTTGGACTACCCCTTTTCTCAGAAAAGAGAAGAGTTTAATGCGTCTCATTCAAGCTTCATTAGCAACGAAAGATGCAAATCACATATCTTTTGAACTCTTAATATTTAAACACTTTTTCTTGTTTTAGTACCGATACACACCATATACTAAAATATCCCTTGAACTCACTAAGAGATACATATGGCAGCGAAAATGGGCTGCAAATATCAATCTGGACACGCGATCACAAACGGAAAGAAACCATGGACACCCATCAACATTATCAATGACCCCAATAAGGCAATGGACGGACTATAACTATACACTAACCAATGCGTGTAGGGTGACAGATGCTGTACAGGTAATATCATCACAAAAATAAAAACAACAATCAACCATCTAAAAAAAATACATGGCAGTTGGCTTCAGTTCAGACCAACTGAACACTTATATTAAAGGAACTACAGCGTCTAGATTGCCTAATTTTCACTATTCGGCTCTCTATATGTTATTTTTCCCGAAGAAAATCAATCAATTTTGGGGTACTAAGTAAATATCTAATTGTCCTGGGAATGCCCCTTTTAAATCGCCAAAATGTGACGTCATCTAAAGAATGGACTAATGAACTAAATTCTGTAGATAACGCGTCATTACGTAAGCCAATTAATTGTCAATCACATGTCAATCACGCTGCCGATTCCGGACCCTAAGTGTGGGTCGGGCGTAAACTGCCTGCTAAATGAGATTTGGCATCAGAAAATTAGCCTTAAAGGGATCTAGTAACTTTGTTGACATGTGCAAAAAGTGATGAATGGTTGATGCAATGTATATTGTTGTTATCTCATATGTCCACAGGGTATTGTGTGAAAATTTCAAGTCAAATGGACATTGCATGGCCAAGTTATGAGCAAAAATGCAAAGTGATATAAACTAACTCACTGCACTCACTTTGTACACGGTATGAAAAACTCCGGGGCAGTTTTTCATATCTGAATACTTTGATCGTACATATCTTTGTAACGAAAGGGAAATTTGAAAAACCGAAACCTGTCCCATGATTTTATTGTTAATACGAATACAACAAGCTATGAGGGAACCGCTAGAATGAAAATTTTATTTTGAGGATTTGGACAATGTTACTAAGTCCCTTTAAATCACTACTGTGTTTATTTTCATGGAGTTTTTTTTTCGACAGACCTATGTTTCAATTCATCAACTATGGAATAAGTGTCAAAGTACGTTGTATTCTTTAGGTCCTTTAACATGGACTTCAATTACTTGCCGTGCAATACATACTTTTGTACTTCTGTTTCATTTATCCAATGATGATATCGAAATGTTTTATCGCCTAAGTGGATATTCCTTCATTCAGCTGTCATACTGTCTTAATTCTTTATTAGCTAAATAGTTTCCGGGGGTAGGGGCTTGTCATAACTGCCAAACGGGTATGAGACACTTCGAAGACATGCTTTTCACAGCCGATCCGGCTGCTCCTTATAAGGGTCCAGTTTTCATTTTGCCACTCCCTGCTCGTAAGATTCTCATTTTCATCAAAAATGCTGGTTGCCGCTCCTAAGGTTCTCATTTTTATTTTGAAAAGGCCGATCGCTGCTCCTATACGAGTCCCATGTGCATATTTTAAAAGGCCGATCGCCGCTCCTAATATAATAAAATTACAACAAAACAAGACTGCTTTTAAGACCTCGGCCTCAAAAACGTCTTTCACCTTATAGCAATGTGTAGCTTGTATCATTTATTATTTTGTATCATCACACAACCTCATGCCAATGGCTGGTAAATCCGAGCATTACGTTGTTAGTGTATTAGATCTACGATAGGACACATTCCATGAACCAGATTATAACTATATACGCAGGTGGTCATTGGTCTGAGGGGTTTGACGGCACTCACACTCTGCTGCACCTTCGAGTGCAGTTGCATCTTTTCACGCCGGACTGATGCCTATTCAGGCTACGCCAAGTCATCCAGGGTTAGTTTAATCATGCTGGCAGTGCATCTAATGTCTGCATAGACAAACGCTTGTCTACTGGAATCTCCTCCAGTCTCTACTCCCAGATCTTACGTCTTCTTGAAGACACACTGCAGTCCAGAGGGTCAACATATGAAAGGAAGCTTATCTTTGACTTAAGGCACCGAGGATGCCGTGGGTGGTCATTCAGAGGATGCCTTTTGTCCTATGTTTGTCTCAGTCGTTCATACTGGCTAGTAACAGCTCTCCTTATTTTAGGGGGTGCCATACCAGAGAGCAGATAGAAGTTTCAGTCCTAGTTGGTCTCATCCATCATGTGATGTAACGGCAGCTTACTTCTGTTAAGCACAATATCAATCTTCTTTGCATGTGATGAGCGTTCCCACACCGGACAGGTACATTATGTAGTAAGGGTACAGAGAGCTAGACCGGTAGATCTGATTGTTGTCTGGGTTTCTCCCAACTTAGATGTGCTCAGTTTGCCAAGAAAGAATTTCATGGAGCTTACCTTCCCTTTGAGCTTGTAATTTAAACATATATCTAAGGTCTTCCCATGGTGTGCCAGTCTAGTTTCATTCCAGTGATCTACATCTTCCTCTTGATTACCTATATGTAGTATGAAAATATGTTGGTAAGACCCTCGCACAAGCAGACAAGGGGGCTTCTGACTTTGGGAATTCATCACGTTGGGTGGTGATACAAAAGACGTCTGCATAGATGAAGCTCCTGGTATCATGGTAGATAGACCGATGTTGAGTAGATTAGGGTCCATAACGCTTCCTTGGGAGAGGCCATTCTTTTGCTTATGGCAACTACTTTTCTTTCCAGACAGCTCGACGAAGAGGGGTCCGTTCTCAACCAGGGTCTTCACCATGTACGCAGGTGCATGTTGTTCACATTCAGTAGAGTTTGTGTAGGAGCCTGTGGTGGTTGCCATTATCATAAGCTGCTGAGAGGTATACAAACACAGCTCCAGTTAAGACACCTTGCTAAAAGCCATCTTATATAGTTGTGTAAGGTTGAGCAGTTGTCTTGTGCAAGACTTCCCAGACCGGAATCCTGCTTGCTCCTTCATCAGAGATGGTTCTACAACTGCAATTTATATGCGGGTCAGAATTAGATGCTCAAACACCAAGAAGATGTTGCAAGAAGAGAGACCGGTCTGTAATTATTTTTGGCAGATGGGTTTTTTCATGGAGCTAGTATGAGAATGCTGGTCAGTATGGCACGGAATTATATTAAAGTATAAGTAACTATGTTACGATGGATGCCGTTCCGCGACAGGGATATGCAGTCTCCTCACAACAGAGTAGCCCACACATGCAATCTTGGTTCTGGTATGATGTACATTTAGTTGGTGTCTGTTTAGGATTGTAGTGAGTCCTAGTGACTGTGTCCGAATTATCAAAGATCATTCGTTTGCTCATGTGCTCTTGACTTCAATCCAAACGTCTTCAGCATGAATTCAAATTGGTTCAGCGGTTAAGTTTCGTTAAGTAAAATAAATTGTAATCTCATTTACATGTTCAGGATGAGCCAGTGGTTAACGGTTTCATAGGGATAGGCAGCAATTGGCTGAACCTCTCAAACTCTGAAGATCATCATTCTTTTCTATGGATTATGGCAAATTAATTACTGGGCTAGTGATTAATATCATGGGTAGGGAGCCAGTCTGCCCAGGTTTTGGGGTGCTCTTGTTGTGATTGTATGGTGCTGGTTTAGGATCAGGTGCTTGAAAACTAAACGATGTGGCACGGAAGGTAGATGCTTATATGTCTCCATCATTCTTTTTGATAATTTGCTGTCGTAAAGAAAATGATACTTTGTATTATATCTAATCAGTAATGTAAAGGAGAAAGGCGATGTAAGGCTTAAGTTCCATGATGAAATTCGAGGTATAAACACTATATTTTGTCAATTCTTATTTTGCTTGTACCATTTTTTCACATGAAAGGAATCTAACTAACATTAGCTATTGCCATAGCCATGCTTTCACATGCCGTTATTCTAGCAGATCATTCATGAGGTGTCTATGACTAATGGAATGTACTGAGCATCCCGTTTATTGATATTATGAATATTGTGACGTAGTACGTTTCGTTTTGTAAAAGATCAGAGCAAAAATGTTGCAAAAGGCATTGAAAGTTAATACACACACAAAGACGTTCCTATGCATGTGCTTCTTAATTATAACAGCCTTTCGTGAACTAAACATATTGGAATCTGGACGTTAGCTTTATTTTGTTAAAACTTAATTCGTCACTCTCTGTCACCATGGTAATCCTGAATTAATCTAGTTATCACATGAAATTGTTGTAATTATTATTATAAAATAAAATGTCAACAGGACATATTAATTTTTTCTCTAATCTGAAAGAAATATGATGCTGAAAAGAAGAATAATACACATAGAGGAAAATAAGTGTCTGACCAGCATTTTCCCAAAATAATTGGTTTTCACTTCATATCTTTTTATAAATAGGCCATTAGAGAATCTAGCTTAGGACAAGTCTTATAGGGTTGCAATTTAATAAATGATTTAAAAACATTTGTATGTAGCGCAATGTATTCCCTATTGCACTGTAATGGTAACATTCAGATCAGATGGAGCTAGGCCTAATTTAGACCCTAAACAGTATAAGATTCAACATAAACGTGTAAAGTAAAGTAAATTTGCATACTAATTCAAGCAAAATATCAAGTTTTGTAAACAAATACAAAAAAATGCATCATTGTCCGAATTTATAGGATTTGTAATGTTTTTTAACCAATTTTATTGAATAGCGCCCTCATATGATGACCTTTTGACATTCTACTTATTGGAAACTGAAGAACCCCCTAGCTTTACATATGTGGCAAATATGAGAGTGATTGGCCATCAAATAAAGAAATTAAAGAGGAAACAATATGTACCCACTTGTGACCTAGATAACATGGCCATTATATGCCTCGAAATTGCACATGACGCATGGTGATTACGTAATCCAAAATGTCCCTTTTGTAGATTATATTCAAAGAATTATCCCGTTTCTGATTTGAATACACTCTCACTAGTAAAATCCATGAGTTTAAGCTCACTGCCATGATTTTCACGGCGAAAAAAACAAACTATATTAATGAACATTGTTTTTTTAACCGTTTTGTTCACGGAAATTCCCGTGATTATTCATATGCAAATTTGATGACGTCATAATTATATGAAGCCAATCAACTATGACAATGAAAATTTGTCTGTACCATATGCTGATATGGATATGGGGTTCAGCAAAATTTAGAAGATAAAGACCTAGCCATTATAAAATGAGAGCATTTAATGCAATCTCAATTTTCACCAACCCTAAGAAATTAAGCAAAACATGAAAAAGTGCTATTTTTACATACCTCCAAAAAAGTAGTAAAAAAACATAGTATAAATGAGTTTTTTTCTTGTTAACATTTTGTTTCTAACATTGGACATATCAATGAACAAAATGACACCCAAGCCGGAGGATCATAGGGGGGGTCACCGGTAGGCCCCTCTGGCCCACAGACTATAAGTACCAAAGGGATCTAGTAACTTTGTTGCCATGCGCAAAAACTAATGAAGGATTGATAAAATGAGTACTCATATGATCTGATATGTCCCCTGAGTGATGTGTGAAATGCCATGGTGAATGAATGTCATATGACTGAGTAATGAGCAAAATGATATAATTGGGTAACTCATTGCACTAACTTTGTATGCAGTTGAAAGTCTCCAAGTGAGACTTTCAAATCCGAACACTTCAATCATAAATATCTTTATAACGAACAAGAAATTCAGAAAACCAAACCTGTTCCAGGGTTGCTATTTGTAATACAAATGCAACAAGGTCCGTGAGAACTGCGAAAGTTGATTTTGAATTTTGTTAATCTCTTCTCATTTTTTGGGGTTCTCAGATAACTCATGACGGTACATCCAAGTGCCTCACGCTGTCACAGGTTGGCAAGGATGAGCTGCTGCTGCAAACCTGTTCACCTAAAGCCATGAAGGATGGCGGAAATCAGGTAAGTCAGATCATGGAGATGATGATGATGATGATGATGACGGTGACGATGACCATGATAACAATGACGACGGTGATGATGATGGAGATGGTGATGGTGATGGTAATGGTTATGATATTGAATCATCATCATCATCCAGAACCACAGCACTTGTATGGCATTATTTATCTCTTCCAATCAATCAAAGTCACCCGCTCTTGAGGACCTATTTAATACACAGTTTTAAGTTAGTCTGTGTTGCAAAGAATGGGAGGGAGGGAGTTCCAGTCTTGGAGCACGTAAAGAGGACTATTGTTCATGCGAGTGAGTAAAAAAAGTGCATTATATACCCAATAGTATTAAGCTTGCCTGCTATTAAATGCATTATGAAATTAGTGTTGAACTGAACTCTTTTGATAATTTGTGGAGGTTCCTTTATGATTTTCAGGGACTCTCATGGACAATAAGGGGGATATTTTTATTTTTTTTGGTCTTTATTTGTTTAAAAATAGGTGATTTAATGCAGAAGTAAAATAAGTTTTTAATTTTGTATGCTTTATGGGTATATCTATCCATCAGTACTGGCAGCTGACGTGGCATGATGACTTTAGACCAGGCAAGAAGGACAAGAAGCAGTGTATAGACTTCCCCTACGCCAGAGACGGGGCAGAACCCATCCTGTACCCCTGCCACCATGGGGGAGGCAACCAGCTATGGGTCTATGATGAGGTAAGAACCTGTCTGACTGTCTATCTGTTTGTCTGTCTGTCTGTCTGTTTGTTTGTCCGACTCTCTGAGTGTGGCCTTCCCCTATGCCAGAGACGGGGCAGAACCCATCCTGTACCCCTGCCACCAT